>CM049430.1:2543678-2829675 GCA_026929855.1 Poa annua
TATCCCACGAATACGGCTAGAAATAGCCGAAACAATGAGTTTTCACGTTGCCACTAGAGTCCATGTATCGGGGGTCACGGGGCATCGAAATCCCCCCGAGACTCAAAAACCATGGACTATAGCTCACGAAAACGGTCAAAAATACCCAAAATCATGAGTTTTGAGGATGCCCCTAGAGTCGTGTATCGGGGGTCACGGGGCATCAAAATCCTCCTGGGACCCAAAAACCGTGGACTATAGCCCACAAAAACGGCTAGAAATGGCCGAAACCATGAGTTTTCACGTTGCCAGTATAGTCATGCACCGGGGGTCACGGGGCATCGAAATCCTTCCGGGACCAAAAAATCAATGGACTATTGCCCACAAAAATGGCTAGAAATTGCCGAAACCATGAGTTTTCACGTCGCCACTAGAGTCATGTACCGGGCGTCACGAGGCATCGAAATCCTCCCGGGACCCAAAAACCGTGGACTGTAGCTCAAAAAAACGGCCAGAAATTGCCGAAACCATGAATTTTCATATATGTTGCCCACTAGAGTCATGTACCGGGGGTCACGGGGCATCAAAATCCTCCCGGGACCCAAAAACTTGTGACTATAGCAAACGAAAACTTCCAGAAATGCCCGAAATCACAAGTTTTGACGATACCCCTAGAGTCGTGTACCGGGGGGTCACGGGGCATCGAAATCCTCCTGGGACCCAAACACCGTGGACTATAGCCCACGAATACGGCCAGAAATGGCCGAAAACCATGTGTTTTTCACGTTGCCACTATAGTCACGTACTGGGTTACGGGGCATCGAAATCCTCCGGGGACCCAAAAACCGTTGACTATAGCCCACGAAAACAACCAGGAAAATGCGTGAAATCACGAGTTTTGACGATGCCCCTAGAGTCGTGTACCGTGGGTCACGGGGCATCGAAATCCTCCTGGGACCCAAAACTGTGGACTATAGCCCACAAAAACGGCTAGAAATGGCCGAAACCATGAGTTTTCACGTTGCCACTAGAGTCATGTACCGAGCGTCACGAGCATCGAAATCCTCCCGGGACCCAAAAACTGTGGACTATAGCCCACAAAAACGGCCAGAAATGCCCGAAATCACAAGTTTTGACGATGCACCTAGAACTCGTGTACCGGGGAGGTCACGGAGCATCGAAATCCTTCGGAACCCAAAAACCATGGACTATATCCCACCGAATACGGTCAGAAATAGCCGAAACCATGAAATTTCACGTTGCCACTAGAGTCACGTATCGGGGGTCACGGGGCATCGAAATCCTCCCGGGACCAAAAATGACCCAAAAACCGTGGACTATAGCCCACGAAAACGGCAAGAAATGCCCGAAATCACAAGTTTTGACAATGCCCCTAGATTCTTGTACCGGGGGGGGGGGGGGGTCACGGGGCATCGAAATCCTCCTGGACCCAAAAATAGTGGACTATAGGCAACGAAAACAGACAGAAATGCCCAAAATCATGAGTTTTGACAATGCCCCTAGAGTCGTGTATCAGGACTCACGGGGCATCGAAATCTTTCTGGGACCCCAAAAACCGTGGACTATAACCCACGAAATTGGCCAGAAATGCCCGAAATCACGAGTTTTGACGATGCCCCTAGAGTCGTGTATCGAGGGACACGGGGCATCGAAATCCTCCCGGGACCCAAAAACAATGGACTATAGCCCACGAATACGGCCAGAAATGGCCGAAACCATGAGTTTTCACGTTGCCACTAGACTCATGTACCGGGGGTCACGGGGCATCCAAATCTCCGGGGACCCCAAAAACCGTGGACTATAGCCCACGAAAACTGCTAGAAATGCCCAAAATCACTAGTTTTGACAATGCCCCTAGAGTAGTGTACCCGGGGTCACGGGGCATCAAAATCCTCCCAGGACCCAAAAATCGTGGACTATAGCCCACAAAAACGGCTAGAAATTGGCCGAAACCATTAGTTTTCACGTTGCACTAGAGTCATGTACGGCGTCACGAGGCATCGAAATTCTCCCGGGACCCAAAAACCGTGGACTATAGCCCACGAAAACTGCTAGAAATGCCCAAAATCACGAGTTTTGACGATGCCCTAGAGTAGTGTACCGGGGGTCACGGGGCATCGAAATCCTCCCGGGACCCAAAAATCGTGGACTATGCTCACGAAAACGGGCCGGAAATAGCCGAAACCATGAGTTTTCACGTTGCCACTCGAGTCAGGTACCTGGGGTCACGGGGCATCGAAATCCTCCCGGGACCCAAAAAACTATGGTCTATAGCCCACGAAAACGGCCAGAAATGCCCGAAATCACAAGTTTTGACGATGCCCCTAGAGTCGTGTACCGGGGGGGGTCACGGGGCATCGAAATCCTCCCGGGATCAAAAAAAGAGTGCACTATAACCCACGAAAACGGCCAGAAATGTCCGAAGTCACGAGTTTTGACGATGCCCCTAGAGTCGTGTACCGGGGGGTCACGGGGCATTGAAATCCTTCGGGACCCAAAAACCATGGACTATATCCCACGAATACGGCTAGAAATAGCCGAAACCATGAGTTTTCACGTTACCACTAGAGTCATGTATCGGGGGTCACGGGGCATCGAAATCCTCCCGGGACCCAAAAACCATGGACTATAGCTCACGAAAACGGTTAGAAATACCCAAAATCATGAGTTTTGAGGATGCCCCTAGAGTCGTGTATCGGGGGTCACGGGGCATCAAAATCCTCCTGGGACCCAAAACCGTGGACTATAGCCCACAAAAAACGGCTAGAAATGGCCGAAACCATGAGTTTTCCACGTTGCCAGTATAGTCATAAACTGGGGGTTACGGGGCATCGAAATCCTTCCGGGACCCAAAAACCGTGGACTATAACCCACGAAAATGGCTAGAAATGCCCAAAATCACGAGTTTTGACGATGCCCCTAGAGTAGTGTATCGTGGGTCACGGGGCATCGAAATCCTCCCGAGAACCAAAAACCGTGGACTATAGCTCAAAAAACGGCTAGAAATTGCCGAAACCATGAATTTTCATGTTGCCACTAGAGTCATGTACCGGGTGTCACGGGGTATCAAAATCCTCCCGGGGACCCAAAAACTGTGGACTATAGCCCACAAAAACTCCCAGAAATGCCCGAAATCACAAGTTTTGACGATACCCCCTAGAGTCGTGTACCGGGGGGTCACAGGGCATCGAAATCCTCCGGGGACCCAAAAAACCGTTGACTATCGCCCACGAAAACAGCCAGGAAAATGCGTGAAATCACGAGTTTTGACGATGCCCCGAGAGTCGTGTACCGGGGGTCACGGGGCATCGAAATCCTCCTGGGACCCAAATTTGTGGGACTATAGCCCACAAAAACGGCTAGAAATGGCCGAAACCATGAGTTTTCACGTTGCCACTAGAGTCATGTACCGAGCGTCACGAGCATCGAAATCCTCCCGGGACCCCAAAAACTGTGGACTATAGCCACAAAAACGGCCAGAAATACCCGAAATCACAAGTTTTGACGATGCATCTAGACTCGTGTACCGGGGAGGTCACGGAGCATCGAAATCCTTCGGAACCAAAAACCATGGACTATATGCCACGAATACGGCCAGAAATGGCCGAAACCATGAAAATTCACGTTGCCACTAGAGTCACGTATCGGGGGTCTTGGGGCATCGAAATCCTCCCGGGACCAAAAATGACCCAAAAACCGTGGACTATAGCCCACGAAAACGGCAAGAAATGTCCGAAATCGCAAGTTTTGACAATGCCCCTAGAGTCTTGTACCGGGGGGGTCACGGGGCATCGAAATCCTCCTGTGACCCAAAAACAGTGGACTATAGCCAACGAAAACGGACAGAAATGCCCAAAATCATGAGTTTTGACAATGCCCCTAGAGTCGTGTATCGGGAGTCACGGGGCATCGAAATCCTTCTTGGACCCAAAAACCGTGGACTATAACCCACGAAATTGGCCAGAAATGCCCGAAATCACGAGTTTTGACGATGCCCCTAGAGTCGTGTATCGAGGGACACGGGGCATCGAAATCCTCCCGGGACCCAAAAACAATGGACTATAGCCCACGATACGGCCAGAAATAGCCGAAACCATGAGTTTTCACGTTGCCACTAGACTCCTGTACCGGGGTCACGGGGCATCAAATCATCCGGGGACCCAAAAACCGTGGACTATAGCCCACGAAAACTGCTAGAAATGCCAAAAATCACTCGTTTTGACGATGCCCCTAGAGTAGTGTACCGGGGGTCACGGGGCATCGAAATCCTCCCGTGCCCAAAAACCGTGGACTATAGCCCACGAAAAAGGCAGAAATGCTCAAAATCATGAGGTTTGAGGATGCCCCTATAGTCGTGTATCGGGGGTCACAGGGCATCGAAATCCTCCCAGGACCCAAAAACCGTGCACTATAACCCACGAAAAACGGCCAGAAATGCCCAAAATCACGAGTTTTGACGATGCCCCTAGAGTCGTGTACCGGGGGGGTCACGGGGCATCGAAATCCTCCCGTGCCCAAAACCGTGGACTATAGCCCACAAAAACAGCCATGAAAATTCCTGAAATCACAACTTTTGACGATGCCCCTAGAGTCGTGTACCGGGGGTCACGGGGCATCGAAATCCTCCCGGGACCCAAAAACTGTGGACTATAGTTCACAAAAACGGCCGGAAATTGCCGAAACCATGAGTTTTCATGTTGCCACTAGAGTCATGTACCGGGGGTCACGGGGCATCGAAATCCTTCCGGGACCCAAAAACTGTGGACTATAGCCCAGGAAAACAGCCAGGAATCACAAAAACTATAGCCCACTAGAGTCATGTACCGGGCGCCACGAGGCACCCAAAAACTATGGTCTATAGCCCACGAAAACGGCCAGAAATGCCCGAAATCACAAGTTTTGACGATGCCCCTAGAGTCGTGTACCGGGGGGGGCACGGGGCATCGAAATCCTCCCGTGCCCAAAAAGCATGGACTATAGTTCACAAAAACGGCCAGAAATAGCCGAAACCATGAGTTTTCACGTTGCCACTAGAGTCATGTATCGGGGGTCACGGGGCATCGAAATCCACCCGGGACCCAAAAACCATGGACTATAGCTCACGAAAACGGTCAGAAATACCCAAAATCATGAGTTATGAGGATGCCCCTAGAGTCGTGTATCGGGGGTCACGGGGCATAAAATCCTCCTGGGACCCAAAACCGTGGACTATAGCCCACATAAACGGCTAGAAATGGCCGAAACCATGAGTTTTCACGTTGCCGGTATAGTCATGCACCGGGGGTCACGGGGCATCGAAATCCTTCCGGGACCCAAAAATCATGGACTATAACCCACGAAAACGGCTAGAAATGCCCAAAATCACGAGTTTTGACGATGCCCCTAGAGTAGTGTACCGGGGGGTTCACGGGGCATCGAAATCCTCCCGTGCCCAAAAGCTGTGGACTATAGCCAACGAAAACAGCCAGGAAAATGCGTGAAATCACGAGTTTTGACAATGCCCCTAGAGTCGTGTACCGGGGGTCACGGGGCATCGAAATCCTCCTGGGACCCAAAACTGTGGACTATAGCCCACAAAACGGCTAGAAATGGCCGAAACCATGAGTTTTCACGTTGCCACTAGAGTCATGTACCGAGCGTCACGACGCATCGAAATCCTCCCGGGACCCAAAACTGTGGACTATAGCCCACAAAAACGGCCAGAAATGCCCGAAATCACAAGTTTTGACGATGCACCTAGACTCGTGTACCGGGGAGGTCACGGAGCATCGAAATCCTTCGGAACCCAAAAACCATGGACTATATCCCACGAATACGGTCAGAAATAGCCGAAACCATGAAATTTCACGTTGCCACTAGAGTCACGTATCGGGGTCACGGGGCATCGAAATCCTCCCGAGACAAAAAATGACCAAAAAACCGTGGACTATAGCCCACGAAAACGGCAAGAAATACCCGAAATCACAAGATTTGACAATGCCCCTAGAGTCTTGTACCGGGGGGGTCACGGGGCATCGAAATCCTCCTAGGACCCAAAAACAATGGACTATAGCCAACGAAAACGGCCAGAAATGCCCAAAATCATGAGTTTTGACAATGCCCCTAGAGTCGTGTATCGGGAGTCACGGGGCGTCGAAATCCTTCTGGGACCCAAAAACCCTGGACTATAACCCACGAAATTGGCCAGAAATGCCCGAAATCACGAGTTTTGACGATGCCCCTAGCGTCGTTTATCGAGGGACACGGGGCATCGAAATCCTCCCGGGACCCAAAAACAATGGACTATAGCCCACGAATACGGCCAGAAATGGCCGAAACCATGAGTTTTCACGTTGCCACTAGACTCATGTACCGGGGGTCACGGGGCATCCAAATCCTCCGGGGACCCAAAAACCGTGGACTATAGCCCACGAAAACTGCTAGAAATGCCCAAAATCACTAGTTTTGACGATGCCCCTAGAGTAGTGTACCCGGGGTCACGGGGCATCAAAATCCTCCCAGGACCCAAAAATCGTGGACTATAGCCCACAAAAACGGCTAGAAATGGCCGAAACCATTAGTTTTCACGTTGCCACTAGAGTCATGTACCGGGCGTCACGAGGCATCGAAATTCTCCCGGGACCCAAAAACCGTGGACTATAGCCCACGAAAACTGCTAGAAATGCCAAAATCACGAGTTTTGACGATGCCCCTAGAGTAGTGTACCGGGGGTCACGGGGCATCCAAATCCTCCGGGGACCCAAAAACCGTGGACTATAGCCCACGAAAACAGCTAGAAATGCCCAAAATCACGAGTTTTGACGATGCCCCTAGAGTAGTGTACCGGGGGTCACGGGGCATCGAAATCCTCCCGGGACCCAAAAATCGTGGACTATGCTCACGAAAACGGTCAGAAAAAGCCGAAATCATGAGTTTTCACGTTGCCACTCGAGTCATGTGCCTGGGGTCACGGGGCATCGAAATCCTCCCGGGACCCAAAAACTATGGTCTATAGCCCACGAAAACGGCCAGAAATGCCCGAAATCACAAGTTTTGATGATGCCCCTAGAGTCGTGTACCGGGGGGGGGCACGGGGCATCGAAATCCTCCCGTGCCCAAAAACCGTGGACTATAGCCCACGAAAACGGATAGAAATGCCCAAAATCATGAGGTTTGAGGATGCCCCTAGACTCGTGTATCGGGGGTCACGGGGCATCGAAATCCTCCCGGGACCAAAAAACAGTGCACTATAACCCACGAAAACGGCCAGAAATGCCCGAAATCACGAGTTTTGACGATGCCCCTAGAGTCGTGTACCGGGGGGTCACGGGGCATTGAAATCCTTCGGGACCCAAAAACCATGGACTATATCCCACGAATACGGCCAGAAATAGCCGAAACCATGAGTTTTCATGTTGCCACTAGACTCATGTATCGGGGGTCACGGGGCATCGAAATCCTCCCGGGACCCAAAAACCATGGACTATAGCTCACGAAAACGGTCAGAAATACCCAAAATCATAAGTTTTGTGGATGCCCCTAGAGTCGTGTATCGGGGTCACGGGGCATAAAAATCCTTCTGGGACCCTAAAACCGTGGACTATAGCCCACGAAAACGGCCAGAAATGTCTGAAATTGTAAGTTTTGACGATGCCCCTAGAGTCATGTACCGGGGGGGTCACGGGGCATCGAAATCCTCCTGGGCCCAAAAACGTGGACTATAGCCCACGAAAACGGCCAGAAATGCCCAAAATCATGAGTTTTGACAATACCCTAGAGTCGTGTATCGGGAGTCACGGGGGCATCGAAATCCTTCCAGGACCCAAAAAGCGTGGACTATAACCCACGAAAACGGCCAGAAATGCCGGAAATCACGAGTTTTGATGATGCCCATAGAGTCGTGTATCTGGGGACAGGGGGCATCGAAATCCTCCCGGGACCCAAAAACCATGGACTATAGCCCAGGAATACGGCCAGAAATGGCCGAAACCATGAGTTTTCACGTTGCCACTAGAGTCATGTATCGGGGGTCACGGGCATCGAAATCCTCCGAGGACCATAAAACCGTTGACTATAGCCCACGAAAACAGCCAGGAAAATGCTGAAATCACAAGTTTTGACGATGCCCCTAGAGTCGTGTACCGGGGGTCACGGGGCATCGAAATCCTCCCGGGATCCAAAACTGTGGACTATAGCCCACAAAAACGGCCAGAAATAGCCGAAACCATGAGTTTTCACGTTGCCACTCGAGTCATGTACCTGGGGTCACGGGGCATCGAAATCCTCCCGGGACCCAAAAACTATGGACTATAGCCCACGAAAACGGCTTGAAATGCCCGAAATCACAAGTTTTGACGATGCCCCTAGAGTCGTGTACCGGGGGGGGGGGGGGGGGGGGGCACGGGGCATCGAATCCTCCCGTGCCCAAAAACCGTGGACAATAGCCCACAAAAACAGCCAGGAAAATTCCTGAAATCACAAGTTTTGATGATGCCCCTAGAGTCGTGTACCGGGGGTCACGGGTCATCGAAATCCTCCCGGGACCCAAAAACTGTGGACTATAGTTCACAAAACGGCCGGAAATTGCCGAAACCATGAGTTTTCATGTTGCCACTAGAGTCATGTAACGGGGGTCACGGGGCATCGAAATCCTTCCGGGACCAAAAACTGTGGACTATAGCCCACGAAACAGCCAGGAAAATGCCTGATTCCCACAAGTTTTGACGATGCCTCTAGAGTCGTGTACCGGGGGTCACGGGGCATCAAAATCCTCCCGGAATCCAAAACCGTGGACTATAGCCACAAAAATGGCTAGAAATGGCCGAAACCATGAGTTTTCACGTTGCCACTAGAGTCATGTACCGGGCGCCACGAGGCATAAGAATTCTCCCAGGACATAAAACCGTGGACTATAGCCCATGAAAACGGCTAGAAATGCCCAAAATCACGAGTATTGACGATGCCCCTAGAGAAGTGTACCGGGGTCACGGGGCATCGAAATCCTCCCGGGACCCAAAAACAGTGCATTATAACCCACGAAAACGGCAAGAAATGCCCGAAATCACGAGTTTTGACGATGCCCCTAGAGTCGTGTACTAGCCTACCGGGGGGTCACGGGGCATCGAAATCCTTCGGGACCCAAAAACCCTGGACTATATCCCACGAATACGACCAGAAATAGCTCAAACCATGAGTTTTCACGTTGCCACTAGAGTCATGTATCGGGGGTCACGGGGCATCGAAATCAACCCGGGACCCAAAAACCATGGACTATAGCCCACGAAAACGGCCAGAAATGCCCAAAATCATGAGTTTTGACAATGCCCCTAGAGTCATGTATCGGGAGTCACGGGGCATCGAATTCCTCCCGGGACCCAAAAACCATGGACTACGAAAACGGCCAGAAATACCTGAAATCACGAATTTTGACGACGCCCCTAGAGTCGTTTACCGGGGGGTCACGGGGCATCGAAATCCTCCCGGGATCCAAAACCGTGGACTATAGCCCACAAAAACGGCTAGAAATGGCCGAAACCTTGAGTTTTCACGTTGCCACTAGAGTCATGTACCGGGCGTCACGAGGGATCGAAATCCTCCCGGGGAACCAAAAACTGTGGACTATAGCCCACGAAAACGGCTAGAAATGCCCAAAATCACGAGTTTTGACGATGCCCCTAGAGTAGTGTACCAGGGGTCACGGGGCATCGAAATCATCCCGCGACCCAAAATAGCCGAAACCATGAGTTTTCACGTTGCCACTCGAGTCATGTACCGGGGGACACGGGGCATCGAAATCATCCCGGACCCAAAAACCGTGGACTATAGCCCACAAAAATGGCTAGAAATTGCCGAAACCATGAGTTTTCACGTTGCCACTAGAGTCATGTACCGGGGGTCACGGGGCATCGAAATCCACCCGGGACCCAAAAGCCGTGGACTATAGCCCACGAAAACAGCCACAAATGCCCAAAATCATGAGTATTGACAATGCCCCTAGAGTCGTGTATCGGGAGTCAAGGGGCATCAAAATCCTCGCGGGACCCAAAAACCATGGACTATAACCCACGAAAACAGCCAGAAATACCCAAAATCACGAGTTTTGATGATGCCCCTAGAGTCGTGTATCGGGGGACACGGGGCATCGAAATCCTCCCGGGACCCAAAAACCATGGACTATAACCCACGAAAACGGCCAGAAATGCCTGAAATTACGAGTTTTGACGATGCCCCTAGAGTCGTGTATCGGGGGACACGGGGCATCGAAATCCTCCCGGGACCCAAAAACCTTGGACTATAGCCCACGAATACGGCCAGAAATGGCCGAAACCATGAGTTTTCACGTTGCCACTAGAGTCATGTACCGGGGGTCACGGGGCATCTAAATCCTCTGGGGACCCAAAAACCGTTGACTATAGCCCACGAAAATGATAGGAAATGCCTGAAATCACAAGTTTTGACAATGCCTTAGAGTCGTGTACCGGGGGGTCACGGGGCATCGAAATCCTCCTGGGACCCAAAATTGTGGACTATAGCCAACAAAAACGGCTAGAAATGGCCGAAACCATGAGTTTTCACGTTGCCACTAGAGTCATGTATCGGGCGTGACGAGGCATCGAAATCCTCTCGGGACCCAAAAACCGTGGACTATAGCCCACGAAAACGGCTAGAAAAGCCCAAAATCACGAGCTTTGACGATGCCCCTAGAGTAGTGCCTCGGGGGTCACGGGGAATCGAAATCCTCCCAGGACAAAAAAACCGTGGACTATACCTCACGAAAACGGCTAGAAATGGCCAAAATCACGAGTTTTCATGTTGCCACTAGAGTCATGCACCGGGGGTCACGGGGCATCGAAATCCTCCCGGGACCCAAAAACTGTGGACTATAGCCCACGAAAACGGGCAAAAATGCCCAAAATCATGATGTTTGAGGATGCCCCTAGAGTCGTGTATCGGGGGTCACGGGGCATCGAAATCCTCCCGGGACCAAAAAACTGTGCACTATAACCCACGAAAACGGCCAGAAATGCCCGAAATCACGAGTTTTGACGATGCCCCTAGAGTTGTGTACCGGGGGGTCACGGGGCATTGAAATCCTTCGGGACCCAAAAACCATGGACTATATCCCACGAATACGGCCAGAAATAGCCGAAACCTTGAGTTTTCACGTTGCCACTAGAGTCATGTATCGGGGGTCACGGGGCATCGAAATCCTCCCGGGACCCAAAAACCATGGACTATAGCTCACGAAAACGGTCAGAAATACCCAAAATCATGAGTTTTGAGGATGCCCCTAGAGTCGTGTATCGGGGTCACGGGGCATAAAAATCCTTCCGGTACTCAAAAACCATGGACTATAGCCCACGAAAACGGCAAGAAATGCCCGAAATCTCAAGTTTTGACGATGCCCCTAGAGTCGTGTACCGGGGGGGTCACGGGGCATCAAAATCCTCTTGGGACCCAAAAAACGTGGACTATAGCCCACGAAAACGGCCAGAAATGCCCAAAATCATGAGTTTTGACAATGCCCCTAGAGTCGTGTATCGAGAGTCACGGGGCATCGAAATCCGTCCGGGACCCAAAAACTTTGGACTATAACCCACGAAAACGGCCAGAAATGCCGTAAATCACGAGTTTTGACGATGCCCCTAGAGTCGTGTATCGGGGGACACGGGGCATCGAAATCCTCCCGGGACCCAAAAACCGTGGACTATAGCCCAGGAATACGGCCAGAAATGGCTGAAACCATGAGTTTTCACGTTGCCACTAGAGTCATGTACCGGGCGTCACGAGGGATCGAAATCCTCCCGGGAACCAAAAACCGTGGACTATAGCCCACGAAAACGGCTAGAAATGCCCAAAATCACGAGTTTTGACAATGCCCCTAGAGTAGTGTACCGAGGGTCACGGGGCATCAAAATCATCCCGGGACCCAAAAACCGTGGACTATAGATCACAAAAATGGCCATAAATTGCCGAAACCATGAGTTTTTCACGTTGCCAGTAGAGTCATGTACCGGGGTTCATGGGGCATCAAAATCCACCCGGGACCCAAAATCTGTGGACTATAGCTCACGAAAACAGCCACAAATGCCCAAAATCATGAGTATTGACAATGCCCCTAGAGTCGTGTATCGGGAGTCAAGGGGCATCAAAATCCTCGCGGGACCCAAATATCGTGCACTATAACCCACGAAAACGGCCAGAAATGCCCGAAATTACGAGTTTTGACGATGCCCCTAGAGTCGTGTATCGGGGGACACGGGGCATCGAAATCCTCCCGGGACCCAAAAACCTTGGACTATAGCCCACGAATACGGCCAGAAATGGCCGAAACCATGAGTTTTCACGTTGCCACTAGAGTCATGTACCGGGGGTCACGGGGCATCTAAATCCTCTGGGGACCCAAAAACCGTTGACTATAGCCCACGAAAATGATAGGAAATGCCTGAAATCACAAGTTTTGACAATGCCTTAGAGTCGTGTACCGGGGGGTCACGGGGCATCGAAATCCTCCTGGGACCCAAAATTGTGGACTATAGCCAACAAAAACGGCTAGAAATGGCCGAAACCATGAGTTTTCACGTTGCCACTAGAGTCATGTATCGGGCGTGACGAGGCATCGAAATCCTCTCGGGACCCAAAAACCGTGGACTATAGCCCACGAAAACGGCTAGAAAAGCCCAAAATCACGAGCTTTGACGATGCCCCTAGAGTAGTGCCTCGGGGGTCACGGGGAATTGAAATCCTCCCAGGACAAAAAAAACCGTGGACTATACCTCACGAAAACGGCTAGAAATGGCCAAAATCACGAGTTTTCATGTTGCCACTAGAGTCATGCACCGGGGGTCACGGGGCATCGAAATCCTCCCGGGACCCAAAAACTGTGGACTATAGCCCACGAAAACGGGCAAAAATGCCCAAAATCATGATGTTTGAGGATGCCCCTAGAGTCGTGTATCGGGGGTCACGGGGCATCGAAATCCTCCCGGGACCAAAAAACTGTGCACTATAACCCACGAAAACGGCCAGAAATGCCCGAAATCACGAGTTTTGACGATGCCCCTAGAGTCGTGTACCGGGGGGTCACGGGGCATTGAAATCCTTCGGGACCCAAAAACCATGGACTATATCCCACGAATACGGCCAGAAATAGCCGAAACCTTGAGTTTTCACGTTGCCACTAGAGTCATGTATCGGGGGTCACGGGGCATCGAAATCCTCCCGGGACCCAAAAACCATGGACTATAGCTCACGAAAACGGTCAGAAATACCCAAAATCATGAGTTTTGAGGATGCCCCTAGAGTCGTGTATCGGGGTCACGGGGCATAAAAATCCTTCCGGTACCCAAAAACCATGGACTATAGCCCACGAAAACGGCAAGAAATGCCCGAAATCTCAAGTTTTGACGATGCCCCTAGAGTCGTGTACCGGGGGGGTCACGGGGCATCAAAATCCTCTTGGGACCCAAAAAACGTGGACTATAGCCCACGAAAACGGCCAGAAATGCCCAAAATCATGAGTTTTGACAATGCCCCTAGAGTCGTGTATCGAGAGTCACGGGGCATCGAAATCCGTCCGGGACCCAAAAACTTTGGACTATAACCCACGAAAACGGCCAGAAATGCCGTAAATCACGAGTTTTGACGATGCCCCTAGAGTCGTGTATCGGGGGGACACGGGGCATCGAAATCCTCCCGGGACCCAAAAACCGTGGACTATAGCCCAGGAATACGGCCAGAAATGGCTGAAACCATGAGTTTTCACGTTGCCACTAGAGTCATGTACCGGGCGTCACGAGGGATCGAAATCCTCCCGGGAACCAAAAACCGTGGACTATAACCCACGAAAACGGCTAGAAATGCCCAAAATCACGAGTTTTGACAATGCCCCTAGAGTAGTGTACCGAGGGTCACGGGGCATCAAAATCATCCCGGGACCCAAAAACCGTGGACTATAGATCACAAAAATGGCCATAAATTGCCGAAACCATGAGTTTTCACGTTGCCAGTAGAGTCATGTACCGGGGTTCATGGGGCATCAAAATCCACCCGGGACCCAAAATCTGTGGACTATAGCTCACGAAAACAGCCACAAATGCCCAAAATCATGAGTATTGACAATGCCCCTAGAGTCGTGTATCGGGAGTCAAGGGGCATCAAAATCCTCGCGGGACCCAAATATCGTGCACTATAACCCACGAAAACGGCCAGAAATGCCAGAAATCACGAGTTTTGATGATGCCCCTAGAGTCGTGTACCTGGGGGGTCACGGGGCATCGAAATCCTCTTGGGACCCAAAAACTTGTGGACTATAGCCCACGAAATCGGCCAGAAATGCCCAAAATCATGAGTTTTGACAATGCCCCTAGAGTCGTGTATCTGGAGTCACGGGGCATCGAAATCCTCTCGGGACCCAAAAACCATGGACTATAACCCATGAAAACGGCCAGAAATGCCCGAAATCACGAGTTTTGACGATGCCCCTAGAGTCGTGTATCGAAGGACACGGGGCATCAAAATTCTCCCGGGACCCAAAAACCGTGCACTATAGCCCACGAAAACGGCTAGAAATGCCCAAAATCACGAGTTTTGACGATGCCCCAAGAGTAGTGTAGCGGGGGTCACGGGGCATCGAAATCCTCCCGGGACCCAAAAACCGTGGACTATAGCTCACGAAAACGGCCAGAAATAGCCGAAACCATGAGTTTTCACGTTGCCACTCGAGTCATGTACCTGGGGTCACGGTGCATCGAAATCCTCCCGGGACCCAAAAACTATGGTCTATAGCCCACGAAAATGGTCAGAAATGCCCGAAATCACAAGTTTTGACGATGCCCCTAGAGTCGTGTACCGGGGGGTCATGGGGCATCGAAATCCTCCCGTGCCCAAAAACCATGGACTATAGCCCACGAAAACGGCCAGAAATGCCCAAAATCATGAGGTTTGAGGATGCCCCTAGAGTCGTGTATCGGGGGTCACGGGGCATCGAAATCCTCCCGGGACTAAAAACAGTGCACTATAACCCACGAAAACGGCCAGAAATGCCCGAAATCACGAGTTTTGACGATGCCCCTAGAGTCTTGTACCGGGGGGTCACGGCGCATTGAAATCCTTCGGGACCCAAAAACCATGGACTATATCCCACGAATACGGCCAGAAATAGCCGAAACCATGAGTTTTCACGTTGCCACTAGAGTCATGTATCGGGGGTCACGGGGCATCGAAATCCTCCCGGGACCCAAAAACCATGGACTATAGCTCACAAAAACGGTTAGAAATACCCAAAATCATGAGTTTTGAGGATGCCCCTAGAGTCGTGTATCGGGGTCACGGGGCATAAAAATCCTTCCGGGATCCAAAAACCATGGACTATAGCCCACGAAAACGGCAAGAAATGCCCGAAATCACAAGTTTTTACGATGCCCCTAGAGTCGTGTACCGGGGGGGTCACGGGGCATCGAAATCCTCCTGGGACCCAAAAAACGTGGACTATAGCCCACGAAAACGGCCAGAAATGCCCAAAATCATGAGTTTCTACAATGCCCCTAGAGTCGTGTATCGGGAGTCACGGGGCATCGAAATCCTCTCGGGACCCAAAAACCGTGGACTATAACCCACGAAAACGGCCAGAAATGCCGGAAATCACGAGTTTTGATGATGCCCCTAGAGTCGTGTATCGGGGGACACGGGGCATCGAAATCCTCCCGGGCCCCAAAAACCGTGGACTATAGCCCAGGAATACGGCCAGAAATAGCCGAAACCATGAGTTTTCACGTTGCCACTAGAGTCATGTACCGGGGGTCACGGGGCATCGAAATCCTCCGGGACCAAAAAACCGTTGACTATAGCCCACGAAAACAGCCAGGAAAATGCCTGAAATCACAAGTTTTGACAATGCCCCTAGAGTCGTGTACCGGGGGTCACGGGTCATCGAAATCCTCCCGGGATCCAAAACCGTGGACTATAGCCCACAAAAATGGCTAGAAAACCATGAGTTTTCACGTTGCCACGAGAGTCATGTACCGGGCGCCACGAGGCATCGAAATCCTCCCGGGAACCAAAAATCGTGGACTATAGCCCACGAAAACGGCTAGAAATGCCCAAAATCACGAGTTTTGACGATGCCCCTAGAGTGGTGTACCGAGGGTCACGGGGCATCGAAATCCTCACGGGACCCAAAAACTGTGCATTATAACCCACGAAAACGACAAGAAATGCCCGAAATCACGAGTTTTGACGATGCCCCTAGAGTCGTGTACCGGGGGGTCACGGGGCATCGAAATCCTTCGGGACCCAAAAACCGTGGACTCTAACCCACGAATACGGCCAGAAATAGCCGAAATCATGAGTTTTCCCGTTGCCACTAGAGTCATGTATCGGGGGTCACAGGGCATCGAAATCAACCCGGGACCCAAAAATCGTGGACTATAGCCCACGAAAACGGCCAGAAATGCTCAAAATCATGAGTTTTGACAATGCCCCTAGATCATGTATCTGGAGTGACGGGGCATCGAAATCCTCCCAGGACCCAAAACCCATGTACTATAACCCACGAAAACGGCCAGAAATACCTGAAATCACGAGTTTTGACGATGGCCCTAGAGTAGTGTACCGGGGGCATCGAAATCCTCCCGAGATCCAAAACCGTGGACTATAGCCCACAAAAACGGCTAGAAATGGCCGAAACCTTGAGTTTTCACGTTGCCACTAGAGTCATGTACCGGGTGTCACGAGGGATCGAAATCCTCCCGGGAACCAAAAACCGTGGACTATAGCCCACGAAAACGGCTAGAAATGCCCAAAATCACGAGTTTTGACGATGCCCCTAGAGTAGTGTACCGGGGGTCACGGGGCATCGAAATCATCCCGGGACCCAAAAACCGTGGACTATAGCTCACAAAAACGGCCAGAAATTGCCGAAACCATGAGTTTTCACGTTGCCAGTAGAGTCATGTACCGGGGGTCACGGGGCATCGAAATCCACCCGGGACCCAAAAACTGTGGACTATAGCCCACGAAAACAGCCACAAATGCCCAAAATCATGAGTATTGACAATTCCCCTAGAGTCGTGTATCGGGAGTTAAGGGGCATCAAAATCCTCCCGGGACCCAAAAACCGTGGACTATAACCCACGAAAACGGCCAGAAATGCCCGAAATCACGAGTTTTTATGATGCCCCTAGAGTCGTGTACCCGGGGGGTCACGGGGCATCGAAATCCTCCTGGGACCCAAAAACCGTGGACTATAGCCCACGAAAACGGCCAGAAATGCCCAAAATCATGAGTTTTGACAATGCCCCTAGAGTCGTGTATCGGGAGTCACGGGGCATCGAAATCCACCCGGGACCCAAAAACTGTGGACTATAGCCCACGAAAACAGCTACAAACGCCCAAAATCATGAGTATTGACAATGCCCCTAGAGTCGTGTATCGGGAGTCAAGGGGCATCAAAATCCTCCCGGGACGAAAAAACCGTGGACCATTACCCACGAAAACGGCCAGAAATGCCCGAAATCACGAGTTTTGACGATGCCCCTAGAGTCGTGTATCGGGGGACACGGGGCATCGAAATCCTCTCGGGACCCAAAAACCTTGGACTATAACCCACGAAAACGGCTAGAAATGCCGGAAATCACGAGTTTTGACGATGCCCCTAGAGTCGTATATCGGGGGACACGGGGCATCGAAATTCTCCCGGGACCCAAAAACCGTGGACTATAGCCCACGAATACGGCCAGAAATGGCCGAAACCATGAGTTTTCACGTTGCCGCTAGAGTCATGTACCGGGGGTCACGGGGCATCTAAATCCTCCGTGGACCCAAAAACCGTTGACTATAGCCCACGAGAACAGCCAGGAAAATGCCTGATATCACAAGTTTTGACGATGCCTTAGAGTCGTGTACCGGGGGGGCACGGGGCATCGAAATCCTCCTGGGACCCAAAATTGTGGACTATAGCCCACAAAAACGGCTAGAAATAGCCGAAACCATGAGTTTTCACGTTGCCACTAGAGTCATGTATCGGGCGTGAGGAAGCATCGAAATCCTCCCGGGACCCCAAAACCGTGGACTATAGCCCACGAAACGGCTAGAAATGCCCAAAATCACAAGCTTTGACTATGCGCTAGAGTAGTGCATCGGGGGTCACGGGGCATCGAAATCCTCCCTGGACCCAAAAACAGTGGACTATAACCCACGAAAACGGCCAGAAATGCCCGAAATCACGAGTTTTGACGATGCCCCTAGAGTCGTGTACCGGGGGGGTCACGGGAAATCGAAATCCTCCCGGGACCCAAAAGCCATGGACTATAGCCCAGGAAAACGGCCAGAAATGCCCAAAATCATGAGTTTTGAGGATGCCCCTAGAGTCGTATATCGGGGGTCACGGGGCATCGAAATCCTCCCGGGACCCAAAAACAGTGGACTATAACCCACGAAAACGGCCAGAAATGCCCGAAATCACAAGTTTTGACGATGCCCCTAGAGTCGTGTAGCGGGGTGGTCACGGGGCATCGAAATCCTCCCGGGACCCAAAAACCGTGGACTATAGCCCACTAATACGGCCAGAAATAGCCGAAACCATGAGTTTTCACGTCGCCACTAGAGTCATGTATCGGGGGTCACGGGGCATCGAAATCCTCCCGGGCCCCAAAAACCATGGACTATAGCTCACGAAAACGGCCAGAAATAACCAAAATCATGAGTTTTGAGGATGCCCCTAGAGTCGTGCATCGGGTGTCACTGGGCATCAAAATCCTTCCGGGACCCAAAAACCTTGGACTATAGCCCACGAAAACGGCCAGAAATGCCCGAAATCACAAGTTTTGACGACGCCCCTAGAGTCGTGTACCGGGGGGTCACGGGGCATCGAAATCATCCTGGGACCCAAAAACCGTGGACTATAGCCCACGAAAACGGCCAGAAATGCCCAAAATCATGAGTTTTGACAATGACCCTAGAGTCGTGTATCAGGAGTCACAGGGCATCGAAATCCTCCCGGGACCCGAAAACCGTGGACTATAATCCACGAAAACGGCCAGAAATGCCCGAAATCACACGTTTTGACGATGCCCCTAGAGTCGTGTACCGGGGGACACGGGGCATCGAAATCCTTCCGGGACCCAAAAACTGTGGACTATAGCCCACGAAAACGGCCAGAAATGCCCGAAATCACAAGTTTTGACGATGCCCCTAGAGTCATGTAGCGGGGGGTCACGGGGCATCGAAATCCTCCTGGGACCAAAAAACCGTGGACTATAGCCCACGAAAACTGCCAGAAATGCCCAAAATCATGAGTTTTGACAATGCCCCTAGAGTTGTGTATCGGGAGTCACGGGGCATCAAAATCCTCCCGGGACCCAAAAATCGTGGACTATAACCCACGAAAACGGCCAGAAATGCCCGAAATCACGAGTTTTGACGATGCCCCTTGAGTCGTATGCCTGGGGACACGGGGCATTGATATCCTCCTGGGACCCAAAAACAGTTGACTATAGCCCACGAATACGGCCAGAAATGGCCGAAACCATGAGTTTTCACGTTGCCACTAGACTCATGTACCGGGGGTCAAGGGGCATCGAAGTCCTCCCGGGACCCAAAAATCGTTGACTATAGCCCACGAAAACAGCCAGGAAAATGCCTGAAATCACGAGTTTTGACGATGCCCCTAGAGTCGTGTACCGGGTGTCACGGGGCATCAAAATCCTCCTGGGACCCAAAACCGTGGACTATAGCCCACAAAAACGGCTAGAAATGGCCGAAACCATGAGTTTTCACGTTGCCACTAGAGTCATGTAATGGGCGTCACGAGGCATCGAAATCCTCCCGGGACCCAAAAACCGTGGACTATAGAACACGAAAACGGCTAGAAATGCCTAAAATCACGAGTTTTGACGATGCCCCTAGAGTAGTGTACCGAGGGTCACGGGGCATCGAAATCCTCTCGGGACCCAAAAACCGTGGACTATAGCTCACGAAAACGGCCAGAAATAGCCGAAACCATGAGTTTTCACGTTGCCACTCGAGTCATGTACCGGGGGTCATGGGGCATCGAAATCATCCCGGACCCAAAAATCGTGGACTATAGCCCACAAAAATGGCTAGAAATTACCGAAATCATGAGTTTTCACGTTGCCACTAGTCCAGCGACCACGATGGCATTCTTCTCGTCGCGTGGGCCGAACGCCATCACTCCTTAGATCCTAAAGGTAAGTTGCCCTCCCTTGTCCGAAAATGAAGTTCCACAACTAAGCGTGGGTCCTCCCATCTCTATTATTTTGATTTTTTTACTCCCATTTCCTGGTTAATACTTAATGACATACATATTTTACATGTATTTAATAAAATGTAAACAAAACAAAATATGTTTACATATTTGGAAAATATTGGTTAATTTTGTTAATACAAAAATATATTTTCATAAGCATACATATTCACAAAATTTAATATTAAAATCAAAAATAAAATCATTTCCGAAAACACATATCTACAAATATTAATTTGTCAACATAAAAATATCTAAGATATAAAACAATGATGATTTGATTTGATGGATTCATAAAAATGTTTTGCACACATCTTGATGCAAGATGGATGGTAAAAGAGATAGGAGAGAGTCCTCCTTGTTGTAGATATTCCACGTCCTCCCTTGTCTCAGGTTTAGACCCGATCCTAGTATTAGTTTGACTTACCCGGCCGGCCGGCGCTGGCAATTCGTAGCCTGACATCACGGCGCCCGGCGTCAGCGTGATCGCCCCCTTCAGCCTTGAGGTTTCGCCAACTGAGCTCCCTTCCGACGGCCGGCGCGTCCCCTACAACGTAGAGTCCGGCACCTCCATGTCATGCCCGCACGTGGCAGGCATCGCCGGTCTTGTCAAGAACAAGTACTTTGAATGGAAGGACGCCTCCCGGTGGAGCTGGACATCTACGACCCTGCCAAGGCGGCCGCGCCAACTACGGCTGTGTTTGGTAGCCTGGTCGGACGCAGAAAATCTCTGCCCACTAGTTGTTTGGTAGCCCGGTTTCTTCATCTCAGCCATGCCCACTTGATGCAAAAAAGCCCCCTCAGCCATGCCCACTTGAGAAGTGGGAATCGAGCTTCACATCCCAGTTGATACAGAAAATCCCCACACGTGGGCCCCACCCAGCTTCGCCCCGCGAGCCCCCTCCAGCCCGCTCTCTCATTTCCCCTCGCTCTCTCCTTTCCTTCCTCTCCGCCTGAAAAATCGCCACCACGAGCGTCGGCCTGCGCCGCCGCCCAGCTCCATTTACAGCTCGCGGTCGCTGCCCGGAGGAGCACCCAGGGCCGCCCAACGCTGCCGCTCAGCTCCTTGTACAGCTCGCGGCCGCTACTGAAGGAGCGCGCAACGCCACGCGAGGGAGCATCCTGTACAGCGCGGCCGGAGGAGCACCATGTACAGCATGCGGCCGGAGGAGCACCATTTACAGCACGCGGCCGCCACGGACGATCACCCAGCGTCGCGCCCGCCTCCATCCTGCACCACCATCTACCCATGCCTCCTTCTCCGCCGCACCAGGCAGCCCGCCGCCGTCGCGCTGAACCGCCGTGGCCGCATCACCTCAACCGATTCCCACCGCCACACGCAACCTCGCCGCCCGCTTCCCTCCAGCTGTCGCCCAGGTTGTGCCGTCCTCCCCTACCTCGCTTCCACCCAAGAAAGAACAGGAAGAGCACCTAGCGCCGGCGCCGGAGCCGCCCAACGCTACTCCTCTCACGGTGGTGATTGGTCTGGTTGGGGACGGGGACCCGATTGCTTTTTCTTTTGTTTCGAGGTCACTTGTGTAAAAACTTGGACCTATTTGTAATTTTGATTACTCAACCATTTCCCAGCCCACACAACCCACCAAACAACATCTCCTCTCAGCATATCTCAACACATGCAAGACACCAAACAGACAACAAACTCACAGCCCAGCCTGGCCCAAGTCAGCTCGTCTCAATTGGGAAAGTCATGGTGGGGTGATGCAACCTACCAAACACACCCTACGGGTTCGGCAGCATTGAGTGGACAGACGGGAAGCATCGCGTCTGGAGCCCCATCGTGGCCACCACCAAATGTGTATAGGGCCATCGGCTGGGACTCCCTCTTTCAGAGCTGGGTAAGCAATAGAATTGAAGGGAAACTCTTCTAATCGGATCGATTACCAAAGCATGTATGTAAGAGATATTTAAGCACTTTGGACGTCCCACGCTAATAATACTCACTATATACCATCAAACTAGTTGAACTATACTATATGTGACAAATTCAATTCACGGCCTTCTTCAAGGACACCATGATGATGGGATACTTGGCCTTGGCTTTTGCCAGATGCTTTGCAACGTTGCAGGCATACACCATGAACAACTCCTCGATAATGTCTTTGCCAAAGTGGTCTACGATGAGCGGCTCCAACACCGCCCTGATGCACTTGGCGACATTTGCCCCACTGCTGGCACAATCAGGTACCATGTCACCTTCAGAGTCATCTTGAGGGTCCCAATTTGATTCAAAGAGTTTAATGTACTCAATATCAAAGAGCCCATTCTTATTGATCAATGCCTTCACCTCTTTCAGCGACGGGGCATAGTATGGCACATTGAATGAGTCCAACTTCTCCTTCTCCACACGACCCTATACATTGTGCACCGCAATAATATTTCAGATATGATGTAACTCATAAGGATTACTCTTGTTTTGAGTATTTTCTTTTCTCCTTTTACCATCGAAAGTAACAGCTACGTGTTTCTGTAATATGAGACAAGTGGTAACAGTTATTGGAAAACAAAACAGGATTTTGCATAACTGTGTGTACCTTTAGTACTAGAGATCGGAGAGATTTAGCAACCAATTCATAGGCCGTGCCAACTTCCCCATGCGTGAACATCTCTTCGCTCTTTCGGCCTAGAAATGTTAGTAACATCCGGCCTCCACTGACAAGCTCTCTGGAACGTAGTGTAAGGAACACCTCAAAGTCTTGTTGGAACTGTTCTTGGAACAACTTAATCACAATAGGTTTTGTAGTCTGTCCAATGTAGATGTTGCCTTCGTTTAGGTGAGTGCAGCTTGAGATCTCTTTGGGGACCTAAGGTGATTAATTATCAGAAATGATACACTAATATATAAAAGGATAAGCGATGATATGTAAATACCATTTACATATTAAATTATAGATCTAAATCGACGCCTATTGGCCCAATTATAGAGTACTTCCCTAGTAGGACCGTTACAGGTCCAATTAGTACATAGAGGCATATAGTACCTTAGAGCGCCAATGGAGGGAGTATGATGAGTGGAAGAGATGGACGCTCCCACTAGGGAAAAGCTTCCGGTAGTAGGACCCCGGCAGCCCCGCGACGTAGTAGGGCGGCGTCTCCTTCCCGCCGGCGCCACCGATACTGTCATAGTGCTCAAGCAACCGGAAGAGGAGGTTGAAGTCGTTCCCTGGTAGGTCATTCAAGAAGAACTGTACCTCCACGGAACAAGCACTTTTGGTCTTCCGAGTGTAGTCGCGGGTCGCCCTGATCACCTCGGAGACGAAGAGCAGAGTGTTCGCACCCGATGAGCAGCCGAGGTCGGCCACGACCATCGTCGTGCTCTGGCTGACGGATAGCACCTCTTCTATTGACTGGCGAAGCACCGGCCTTGTCTGGAAAATGGTCTTACCCTGCATCCATGAAACAACAATAAATTAAGAGCCGCGAGGTAGCTACTTATAGATTCTGATACACATTACTTGGAAGAGAAATGCTCATACGCTTTCCTAAAAGTTTTTTTGCACGAATTTTAAAGCATATCAATGGTTGTGATTAATCTCCACCCCTAATCACAGCCATTGATGTGCTTTAAAATTCGTGCAAAAAACTTTCGGGAAAGCGTAGGAGCATTTCTCTACTTGGAAACATTACTTGGAGCCTGGAGTTGGCGGCGTAGCTGTTGATTCCGGTTCCAGAAACCATGCGAACGCCGCTGCAGGTTGCCTCCATGGGTAGCTAGTTTTCAGGGATGAGGATGATTAGCTTCACCAAGGCGATGGTAGACCACAACGGTTATCTTTATATAGAGAGCCAACTGAACGACCCCCACACACCCCTCTTGTATTACAGGGTTTTTTTAATCGAAGGGGATTCACCCCCCCAACTTCATTAACGAAGCATCACAGCTACAGAATTATTACAGCATCCAGTTTTGGCATCCTATCTTAATACAACCAAACGATTTTTTTTTTGTTGATGATTGGTTTGAGGGTGTTTATCACGTGTGCTACACGATAATAGAACCAAACGATTGAAAAAGAAAGGATACCAGTTTTGGCATCCTATCTTACTGCTGGCTCATCTATAGCCGCATAAACCATATGGAACATTAATATGAACATGTTGTGGACGTGGTTATCGTCAAGGAGAGCTCCACGCGTACTTGAGGCGATCGAGCACTCCTCGACGTTGCCGTCCGCGTGCTTGAACCTTACGTAGTCCTGCTCGCCGACGGCCATCCCCTGCAACGGCGCGTGCAGCTCCAAACCGATCAGAAGTGCAACCTGATCAGTTGTTTCTCTCGCATTGTAGACAGTATAGCAAGCACTAGTAAACTACTAGACTGACCACAAGTGCCGACAACGAGGACGGAGTTGGGGCCATCAGGCCGAACTCCGACCCATTCGCCACCGTCGACGTCGTTTTGGAACAGGACGGGCGGCGGCAAGGGACACGGCGGGCTCACCGCGCTCGAAAACGAGGGCGACGGGGACAGCGAAGCAGGGATGGGGCGCCCCATGGGTGTGCAACATGTGCGAGCCCAAAAATTTAGGGGCCCAAAATTTTAGAATAAGCCTGTATATACAGCTGGCGTGTAGTTTCTAGGGCATAGGCTTGTCCTCCATTCCCTGCCGCATATTCATCTTTGTGCCTACTATCTAGTGATTTAGGAATCAAGATTCATGGGAAAGCAACGATTTAGAATTATGTTGTTTGAATTGACATTAGGGAGCAGAGAGTAGAATAGGTATGATTTTTAATACATCACATTGATATGCAAAAAAATTATGACACTACTCCTCTGATCCGAAATAACTGACGGGGAAAATGACTTGCGTTCGCATAATTTTGTGAAGGGCGCGCGACAGTAAAAGCGGATCCGAGGGAGTATTAGTTTTCTAGTTCCATTTTTATATTAGATAGGGCCCATTTTAAAATTTTGCACATGACTCCGGATTTAGCCGGCCCGGATGGAAGAGGAAGATGACCTTGTCGGTGATGATCCCTTGTGTTCTATTCTAGCTCGAATTCTTCTTGTTTCTGATGTAGTAGATGCCATAGCACCTCTAGAACATGACATATTGGTTTGGAGAAGTGCGAGCTGACTAGGACGACAACAACATGCGCATGGTATATCCCCATCAATTACAGTATAACAAATAAACTAAATCATGGCAGTTGGAGATGTAATATTTATTTGCTATAAATACATTGTCCCCTCTTCCACCACACACACCCCCACATCCTCTTTATGTGCTATAAATACATACATTTATGGTAGTTCAGTCATCACTGGTTTCAGTAGATTCAATTATAACTACAATGGTGCAAACCTAAGCTATATACATTTTTAGTCTCAAACCTTGTTTAAGATGTACATATTTGTCCCATAACTTGTGAAATGGGGAACCGAGACCCCACAACTTGTATTGAACATCACTGTGAAGATGACATATTTTCATAGCTAGATCTTAACGGTTATGTAAGACGATTATTTCAAATTTCTACACGTAACCTGTAGGCAAGGAATAAAATGACTTGCTTTAAGAAAGTTGCAGACCGTTATAGTATTTGTTATCACAGAAACAAAAATATTTTTTATGAGCGATGACAATATGTGTAGCAACAACATTTTCTTATGTTTTTATGGAACCTTTGCTCTGCATAGAGAAAAAACCTAGGGTACATTTGGTTGGGTGGCTATCCCTTGGTTGATTAGAGGTAGCCAATTTTTTAGGTGTTTGCCTTGTATTACTTGGTTTCTGGTGTGGGGTGGTTAAGGGTAGCCACATTTTAAGCATATTCTATTCAAAAGATGGTTGAGCTCAATCACCACAAATGTGGTGGTTGAAGCCTACAACAAGCATGCGAGTCGCTATCTTCACCTACGAAACATTTTACGGCACCCACGAAATAGAAATTTCACCCCTTTTAAATATTTGAAAAAACTTTTCTCTTTAAGATATATTTGAAGAATCACTATTTCACTATTTTGATATTCAGTCGCTAATGTTATATCTACATAATTGTATATGCATATCATAGTTTGTTAGATCTAAAAGATTTATATCTCAGAATGCAAACTCATGGGATCTATGTAGTCTCGATAGATCTTGATAGTTAGTTTTTGAAAAACCTCACCCATCAATAAAAAATTGTAATTCTACATGTTATTTTTGTAATATGAATGATAAATACATGTGAAGGCTGATTTAAACATGTTATTTTTTCCATGTTTATCACGATTGGGCCTCTATGGAAATTATAGCCAATGACAATTTTCTTTTACCATCTTATATTGTGTAGAAAAATATTATATTGAGATGTAAATGTCTCAAGAAGGCTATAGCCAAAAAAAATGGTTGAGAATATATTTCATGGTAACATGATCACCGCGAAAAAGAGCATGCTGAAGAAGCATGTTGACCACCAATTATTCTAAATATTAAATTTATTGTTAGAAATATATCCAATTATACATGTAAGCACAAAATATGTACACAACAAGAACACTACTACTGTGAAGAGAATAGAAATAGACAAGCTAAAACACAAACGAGCACAAAGAAAAGGAGGGCGTAAATCTGTTGACCTACCCTACCAAGCACACGACAACTGATCTTGCATGCACACTTAGTTCTGTATCTGTCTTCCTAACTTCACATCTAACTGTATAAACATGTGACCGTGAGAAATAGAAACACCATCAATTTTTTTATAATAACTGTTTATTACATCTTATCAATATAATTACATACAAAATGAAACATCAAAATTATTTATTTGCACTTTTATATTATCTAATTTGCTTTGCCTTTCAACAAAAGGAATTAACAGGAGAGAAACATCTAAATAAGACAAAAGGTAAGAATTTTGGTACACTAAAGATGATGCCAGAGCCACCTTGCTAGTTGTAACAAACAAGAACAACAATGCACACAACGACATAGGAAACTAACAATATCAGGTTGACATCCCATATACCAGCTGCATCAGTGAACGCTTATCTACCTCCACTCTACTCTGCTACGAACCAAATCGTCTCAACCACACACGTGAGGTCACTACACCTCGCGGATACCAGCGCTTCCATCGATCGTCAGGGATGGCACGATCTTCCTGCACGCAGTGTTGAATCAGAATCACCACTGGTACTTGGCCTTGACGAGGACGTCCTCGTAGAGCTTGGCGGCGTGTTCCCAGCTGAAGTCCTGCGACATTCCGCGCTCCTGGAGCCCCCTCCAGCTCTCCCTGTAGTTCCGGAACGTGCGGAGGCAGTGGCCGAGCGCCTCGATGAGCTTCTGCGCCTCGGCGCGGTCGAATGTCCACCCAAGGCCGGAGTCGCCCAAGGGGTCGAACGGCGACACGGTGTCCCTAAGCCCGCCGACGGCGTGCACGACGGGGATAGTGCCGTAGGCCATGGCGTAGAGCTGGTTGAGCCCGCACGGCTCGAAGCGGGAGGGCATGACGAGCACGTCCGCGGCCGCCGTGATCCGGTGCGCCAACGGCACGGAGAACCCGACCCAGCCGCGCACCTTGTCGTTGTGCTCCCGCTCGAAGTGGCGAAGCATGCCCTCCAGGTCGGCGCGCCCGGTGCCCAGCATCACCAGCTGCACGTCCTGGCTCACGATCCACGGCATCGCGTCAGCGATGATCTCCACGCCCTTCTGGCCGTCCAGCCGCCCGATGAACCCGATGAGCGGCACGTCGCCGCGGACCTCCAGGCCCAGCTCCCGCTGCAGGGCCTCCTTGCACTGCCGCTTGCCGGCGTCCAACGTCCTCAGAGAGTAGTTGGTGTAGCCGTTGGACTGCAGGTGCACGTCCACCTCGGGGTTCCACTCCAAGTTGTCGATGCCGTTCACGATGCCGTGTATCTTTGAGTCATTCTGCCGTATGATGTCGTGAAGCCCCCACCCGCCCTCCACCGTTTTCAGCTCCCACAGGTATCCACGGCTGACGGCGACAACCTGGTCTGCCATCTTCACGCCGGCGGCGAAGTAGTTGGCGTGTTCACCACCGACAGGGTCGTACAGTTTGAAGTGCTCCAGGTAGTGCTCAGGCAAGTCGGTGTACGGGAATTCAGCTACAGGGCCACGGCCCTACATACATCATCAAGAAACAAAAATTAGCCCAGAGTTATTACAAATTATGGAGGGAAGCAGAAATTACCGTAAGTACACAATTTAGCATGTCAATGCTACATATTTTCATAAGATATCGTATGTGATTTTGAATTTCGGTTTCAGAAGTATTTCAGCCATAGACGAAATCACTGGATTTCAGTTAAACTTTAATTTCACTGATTTGGATTTTTTTTGTCAGCCAAAGGACCCATATATTCATGTAAATTTGATAGAAATCCAGGCAAATACTTCAAAATTTTGAATACTTTGTTTTTTTCGATGAAATGAGCATAGTCCCAGTTTCATGAATGAAACCAGCATCATGACAATTTTCTTCAAAATCTGTTTCAATCTGTGTGTACTAGTACTATAATGGCTGAAACATTTTTACCGAAAGGTAATTATTCTGTATCTAGTGAAATGATAAAGTTTTCTGAAAGTTCGTTGCAATTTCATTGAAAATGAGAAACATAGTTTATCAACCAATGTAATACTGTAGTAGGGAAGAATCAAGACGAAAGGAAAAGAACCTGGTGAGCGATATTATGTATCACTAGAACGGAGCGAGCGTACTGCATCAAGCCATGGTCTCTATAATATGCTTTCAGATAGACTGGCAAGAGTGCCGTGTGCCAATCATTTGCAATGAACACCAGATTTCCATCACCATAAGGGGCACCGCCGCATGGAACATGCCATGGAACCTGTAATTTATGATTGAATAGGAAGGATGGTCTAGTATTAGTATGATATGTCAAATTCAAATTTTCTACATTGCATGAAATTAGTAGTAAATAGCTAAATATTGTCGTCTATGGCAGGTCAAAATGGTATTCCACTTTCCAGTATCATAGATTGAGTTGAACACTAACCTATCTAACAGAACAATATCAAGTTGGAAAGGGAACTTATAACGAAGCATGTTGTAACCAGGATTATCAGCATTGCTCATCAGCGGAAACAGCTTAGCTCAAAAGTTAAAGCACAAGCTCTGACCGAATTTGCATTTAGCGTATCCAGATTTTATTAGTATGCACTTCACAAGATATTATGAATCTGTGTGAGATGCCATATATACATGTAAATGCACAGTGATAATTGGTTGTCAATGGATTTGGAGATACCTCGACAGCAACCTTGCAGAACAAAATCATGCGCTTCATAATTTCCTGACAGAAAATATTTAAAAGATATGTCTGTCAGTAGGCATCCTGTTCTTACTTTATCAATGCAATCAAATACCAAACGCACAGAAAATTCACCTGTCTGCTGCCCCCATAAATGTCAGCCTGACGGTGTCGGAAGAGAGGAGCGTCAATAAACACGAAATCGACTCCGTCAATATATGAATGGAAATAATTCACTTCCAAATCCTTCATGACAAAACAAAAACCACTTAAAATACATTTCATTATGACATTAAGAATTCAAATTCAGGTCCCCGTGTATTATTTGCACACCTGCCCAGCAGCCTTGTAGTATTTTCGGATCCCGAGATCATAGGCTTCCGCATAGTCACCATACCTTGGCACGACAACCTACAATATAGAAAGGAGGATTGTCAATTATCGTCAAGCTTAAGACTACAGGTCAACAAATCGTAGCTAAGAGTCCCTGATTGCAGATTCTTAATAGTATGTGGTTTAACGAAATAGTCTACCTCTTTCATTAGAGGAGTTTTTTTCCCATATTAATGAGAAAAGTGGTTAATCCAACATCACATGGAAAAAAATAACCAATATGTTCATCAGGCGGCTCGAATACAGTAATGGTGATAAGATCAACCTTATTTTCGAGGGAGGTAAGATCAATTGAATAAAATGACAAACGAGAATTCGACATGATCCAAATTCCCCTTCACCATCTAGGATTAAGTACCAGTTTGAATACTGTTAACAAATAAGTATGTCCAAAAAAACATACGGAGCAAGTCTGTAGAATTAGAGAGAGTAGTACGTAGTACCATAACACGATGTCCTCTCTTTGCCAAAGCCTTGGGCAAAGCACCGGCAACATCTCCAAGACCACCTATATATATATATATATGCGCGCAGCACAATGAATGGATGTTCTTGTGAGTTTGTAATTCAAAGAAAATCTTGGTACGAACAAAATTAAGCAGAGAGTTACTGTATTATGTATAAAAAAATGCAGACATGCCTGTTTTGCACCAGGGCGAGCATTCAGCAGACACGACGATGACGTTCATGACGTTCTCCCCAGCCAGAGGCCCGTCCGCCCCGTCGTCGTGATTCTGGTGGTCCTCAAAGGATCCCGCGCCGTGTTCCTTCATCTCCGGCGGCTCCTCGAAACCGATGTACTTGTTGAAATCCCAGAGATCTTGCACGGCGGGGGCAGCAGCTGGGGGTGAGAGGGTGTTTGGCTTTGAACCCCGGCCGATGCCTGCCATCATCTCCGCAGACTCCCCCATGTCGCTGAACCTGAAGGACCTAATTGGGGGCGTCGTCATCTCTGCTGCAGCGACAGACTCGGACTCCGGCACGTTGATCCTGGTGTCGTCCTGCCTGGGTGCTGCCGCCGGCGGCGGCGCGGCGACACTAGATTTGTTTTCAGCGTTCACCGGCGCGCCGTTCTTGGTGGCGGGCGGGCCGTCGGCGTCGCGATCGACCGTGAGGACGGCGGGATCCCTCCGTTTGGCGACCTGCGCGCGTGGTTGTGTGTAAGAGTAATTCGTAGTAAATCGTAAAGCGTTTAACCGGAGCGGAAGGGTGACGATCGATCTCGCGGCTCCCGACGTACGACGTACCCGTCGCGCGCGGGACGCGGTGGCGGCGTCCTCGGCCCTCCCGGCCTCGGCGCGCACCGTGCGGTGCGTGGGCGGCGGGCAGCGCAACGGCAGCTGGCACCGGTTGGCGTGGATGGGCGCCGGGGCGGTGGCCCGGGCCCGCCTGCGTCGGCCCGGGGACGCGGAGGCGAGGGCGAGGAAGGAGGCGGGGGAGGTGAGCGCCGACGACATGGTGGGCGGCGGGCAGCAGAGCAGGATCGGAGAGGGGATGCGTCCGCCCGGGGTGGTAACGGCGGAGAATGCAGCAGCGGAGTGGAGTGTGTGTGGGGGGTAGGCCGAGGAAGGAAATGGCCGCGAGGAGGTTGGGCGGCGGCACGAGGATGGACGGCCCTGGCGTAGGGACCAGTTGTCATGAGGGGAGAAGCGTCCGTTTGGCGACAAGGGAGCGGCGGTGAAGTGTTTCCTTGATGACTGTGCTGTACCGGCATGGCACCTGGAGCTTGGCTGGCTGGCTGCATGCGCGCTCTCCACCGCAAACGAAGCCTGCCTGTGCCTGCCAGTGGCTTTGCACGAGCGGCCGTCTCCCGGAGTTTGTCCCCTTCCCGGCGGAGTGGACAACACCCCTGCTTCTGCTTTGCCTTTCTCATGACATGCAGCTTCTCGTCGTGTACGCCATGGAGTGTCCGACCCTTGCCAAATTATGTCTGGTTTGGATCCGATTCGCCAGCCAATTTGTGTCCGGCAACCCCTAAGTTCGGAGGCCCTCTTATTAATGGTGGGCCAGATCCGTCATTGTTTTTCTCAACTTTTTTTTTGTCAATTTTTTATTCCCCAATGTTTCTTTCTTCTTCACGTCTCCTTTATCTCCAATTTCAATTTTACAAGTGTGCAAAAAACATTTGTAAGTATAAAGTGGTGAAGCACTTGAAGATCGTATCCAAACCATGCATGGATTTATTTTGATGCTGATATCACATATCTATTTCATTGTAGCTTCCATTCAACAATATTAAATATGAGAATGATTATTGACTCTCCAAACACACTAGTTGAGCAATCACGAACAAAAATTTATCTGGAGACAGAGGTTAATGAGAAAGGAGACTGAAATCGAGAAATCTTGTTCATGCTGACGAAAACGACGATGGATTTTGTAGGATGCTTGGGTTGTGCTTATTTGCTTCACTGGTGATGAAATCTTGCAAGGGGCTTGAGATGCTCTCCATTTTACATATGTTGTCATTGTCAAGCTTTATATCATTGATGCTATAGCGTTGTCTTCTCGGTCCTTTGCCTTCAATCCTCTGGAAGTACTTTTGTGCATGGCTTGAAATTTGTGTTGGAGTCCTAGTGGTGACAAAGTACTTAGATATGCTCTTCCATTTTCCACGGCCAAACATACTCAACCCGCGAAGAAAGAACCTAGAATAAGCAGGTTCATATAAACTAGTTAGGTTAACTGTGATTAAAAAAATATTTATGGATATTTTATAAGTTCTCTTTTATATGAAAGCATAGAAACTATGTTTCCCTGAAATCTTTTGAAACTAGTTAACGGGATTGTCTAAGGCTTGAAAATTATAAAAACCTCTAGATACTTATCTGAAACTCTATGTAATTTCAGCACCATATGTGTCATTGTGTTGATTTTAGTGCGCAAGATATGTCATCAAAGATTGCATGTGAAATAAGCATTCAATAGTACTGTCTTAATAAGGATTTTGATAATTAACCATAGCATAAATGCACTTATGATCTTAACTTTAATTGTGTATTACGACATTTGCATGTTAACGGTTTAAAGTATGTGGACAAGTGAACTGGTATTAACTTTGCAAGGCATATGCAACAATTTATAGGGCTATTTAGTGGAAGATTATACGGTGATGTTAATTTAATGTCCTTACAATTATAGGTCGGAATATACAAATAAAAACAATGAACTTGACCTTTAGGGACTATTATTTCCCTAGCTAGTAAGTTTGAACTGAGTTCCATTTACATACCGGTAAAATATAGTGTCAATAAAGCCTAAATTAACCTTCATGCCTCATGAAAACAAATTCACACATAATGATTAATTGTTATGTTGATTTTTTTAATACGTCTAATATGTCAAAAAAGAATTGTAAACCAAACATAAATAATAAATCTTGCGATAAACTAGGAATTATGATAAATCAATAACCTGTGTTCCTCCTCGGTCCAAAGCATTCTTCGGCGTGGTGCAACTACCGGTTGATGGATGGACATATTGTCCAACAACTCCACCTTGTTCTTCTCCAACACTTCCAACCCTTCCTCAACCTTCATGGCGCGCATACCCTACAATGGACTAGATCATTAACATTGTAGAGATATCCTACTCCTCTAATACCCCAAGTTCTGATTCATACAGCCACATCTACAATACATGTGTCCCATGTGCTAAGTATGGTACCACTATACGTCGTCTCCTAATATCTTATCATAGGAATTTACACAAGGAGATCAGCCAGTATAAGTCTATTACCTGATGCATGGTCTTAAAAGGGTACCATAAGCGGGGCTCAGTCTTGATGTCTTGCTTGTTTGTACCGTTGAGGATCACACCATTGCAGTCGTAGTTGAATCCACTGAAACCGGTGATGAATGAACTTTCCTCATTTATCCAAGAGGAGGTCCAGTCCTTGTTGACCATCGAATTCATGGTATCCTTATGACAGTTTGATGCCATAAACTAGAAGAATATGAACTTCGATGTACAAAGAGAATGAGGGTGAGGGCAATGTATTTATAGCACAAAAATGTTGCATATCCAACTGTCTTGAAGATAGGTTATTAATTATACTATTATTGAGATGGATATAGTATCGATCTACATAAATATATTTGACCGATCGAGACTTTAAACTTAATATCCTATAAAACTTATTTTCTGAAATTAATTAGTTTTTCAGCTTTGCATATTTGTTAACGTGCCATGCTACAACATCTAGAAGTGACATTGCTAATATAATTGGCATTTCTACTTTGGTACTTAAAGATCAAAATAACCTACACGTTCACGATATATCCATACTATACGAGTTCAAGTCTAAAATAGGGTGCACATCAATTTATCAACACATAATATATACACCTGATCATTCCAATTACATGTAAAAACTATTAAGGTTGGCCTCATAACTTTTTTAAGAACTAAAATGTGTTTTTATAGTGCAAATACTCAATTGTTTTCACCACAACCGTCCATAATTATGGCACACGGCGCATTTGGCTGGGAGTGGCCCATCAATGCAGCATTGTATGGATGAGATATATATCTTTCTCAAATGCACACATATCTCCATAATCGAACGACTATTTGTTATGAGAACCGAACCGTATCTTAGTTTTGTCGCGAGATTCGCACGCTATTTTGATTTATTGTGTGACAGCTGAGAACGATCAATCGTCGATAGCGAATCAATCTTCTAGATGATATTTTAAATAACAATATATAAATGTGAGAAGGTATATTGATCATTTCCGTTCAAGATTTTATTCGAATGCACACATTATTTTAGTATATTGCGTAAACCCAATAGTATTTATTGTATTGTTAGCTTGCAAACGATAATATGATGCGGTCAAACACGGTTTTTCATGGTCTACAGGGAGAAGTCACTCAGACACATTTTTTTGAAGTACTTGATGTAATTTACAAAATGGTGAGCTATATAGATTTGATATGGTTAAATAATTTACAAAATGAAGTACTTGATGTAATTTTGTGAATATATTGATTTCCTAACTAAAACGTTTATAGATATTTAGAGGCTCTTATTTGTACCAATGGTGAGCTATATATTTCACACAAAAAAGGGTAACACGCATCAACCTAATTTTTAATTCGTAAATGGAGGATATGTACGATGGAGCAAGTTCGTAAGAATTTTTTTATGCATAACAAGGGCAAAGATTCCCTGAAAACCTAAGACAACGTTGTTGGTACACATTTTTTGATCCTCCATATAAAATAATTCCTTTTTCCCTGATAAAAAAATGCTCCAACAGTTTGCAATTGCTTTTACGGCAACTTATTTTATAGGTTTGCCCTTCCATCAATTAGCATCTCCAGAAGCTCCAGATCAGTTTTCCAACCAAAACTGACTCTAATCCAATGCATTTTCCTTGTCCAAGAAATGATGCTTCTTTCATCCACCTTCGGCATCTGCTCTATCTCCCGGCGAAAGACAGAGCCTCGGCTTACAATTTGGTCTTGGAAAAATTCGAGTAAAACCTAAGTACTTAGAAAGCAGATAGCATATGTTTTCTCATACATTCTTGTTTATTACATGTCAAACGTTCTTTTATCCAAGAATTTCATTGCCAAGATCACAACACTAACCATAACTTTTTGGTGGACTGCAGTGAGAGGGAACACACCACTCGTTGGCTTTGTCTCATAGTCTGGAAGTACATTTATGCTTCACAAAAGGAAAGTGGCTTGGGTATCAGGAACTTAGAGCATCTTCAGTGGATCATCCACATTTGGTCCTCTATATTTTCATATAGATGATCATCCAAAGAGATTCCTTTTTAGATGTCCTTAGTTTTACAGTGGAACATCTATACTCAGGACATCTATATTCTCTCTCCTATATGTTAATACTATCTTCTAACTACCACTCAACAGTTTTTTGAACAGCTCTATTTTTAGCAGGCATTTTGTGAACGGATATATTTTGAACTATTAGGTTCGCAACGGCTATATTTGCAACGGCTCTATTTACAACGGCTCTATACCCAACGGCTAGATCAGTCCTATATATACCACCACCTCCCACCTCTCTCACAGCATTCCTGATTGTGACATATCTTCCCCCCCTCCCCCGAATTACTCTATCCACTCTCTCACGACACAATGAGCACCTCTTGGGATATGATGATGAATTCATCGTCCTCTTCATCCGGCGACGATGAACTCATTCTCGCAGCATTTGCCGAGCGCGAGGAGGAAGAGCAGGGAAATGCTCGTCGCCATGGCGGTTCCAAGCCTGGACGTCAGTCAATCGACAGAGGAAGGGATGCTGGATTTGTTCAACTCTGGAATGACTACTTCAAAGAAATTCCTCGCTATCCCGAGCACTTATTTCGGCGAAGGTTCGTCGTACAACACTACTCTACTCTATGTTTTGCCTATATTTTCACATATTTGTCTCGTTTACTTATTTGTTTTTTTATTCACAGGTTTAGGATGTCCCGTAAATTATTTAACCACATAGTTAGTGGTATACTTGAGCATGATTATGAGGGTTATTTTACGCAAAAAAGAAGTGCTTCTAGAACTCTTGGATTGCATCCTCTTCAAAAGATGACCGCGGCTATGCGGATGTTAACTTATGGAATAGCTGCTGATTTTGTGGATGAGTACATTCGTTCTGCAGAATCAACTAATTTAGAGTCTTGTAATAAATTTGTGATCAAAGTTTGTGAAGTATTTGGGGACAAGTACTTGAGATCTCCCAATGAAGAATACACTGCAAGACTGCTTGCAATAGGGGAGGAGAGAGGATCTCCGAACTCTCCTCTGCCTCTCCCCGTCCCCAGCACCTCGCCGACCTGCCCTCTTCCCAGCCCTAGCCCGAGCTTCATCGGCGACCTCTCTTTTCCCCGACCTCTCCTCCTCGCCGAGCTCCATCCCCAGCAAAAACAAGGCGGCGGCGGCCGGAATCAAGGCGCCCTCAAGCATCCTGGGTCGATTCCTCAACGAATCGGATCGATTCCCGGCGACCCTCTCTCTAAATCGACAAAAAATCATGTCGTACCTCAGCACGGCGAGTCGAGGATGGTCTTCCGCTGCGCCTCCGTTTCCTGGGATTTCCAGATGCGCGCGGGAGGCTCGGTCGCTAGCGAGCAGTTGGTGTGGATGATCCCGGCTCCGTCACCCAGATGCGGAGGATGGATAAGGCGATTTGGAGGACCCCTACATTTGGATGTCCGGATAGAGGAGCCCGCTGGGAGCGTTTTTTCAATTGTAGATCATCCACATCTGGATAGATGTCCATATAGAGGATCCGCTGGAGATGCTCTTACAAGTTGTGAACCAAGGTTTAATTAAGTTTTTTGTTTTTTCTTCTTTTTGAGTTACTTAAATTTGTTTTTTCCAAGCATTTTTCAAATATCAGCATATTCAAAATTATAAAAATAAAAGTGAAAAAATAAAATAAAAAGGAAAGGAGAAGAAAACATAAATAGAAAACGAAAAAAACATAAAACAAATGGGTTGTCCCAGTGCAATGATCGTGTGCACATCATTGAAGATCAAATAGGATTTCGGCTTTAGGTTTCCCTTTCAGGATCAACTACGACCACTGCACCAGTATGTTTAATTTTATCCATCACAGGCACGAGACTTGAATCCTAATTCATAAGGCCCTAGCCCTGCTATATAGTGATTCCGACACAAACTTTGTAGTTCGGTCCATGACTTCAGTTATCCATTCTTCCGCTTATTTTCAAGTTCGCCTGTGAGGCTGAGCCCTTCCGATTCCCATCTCATGTATGCAAAATCATCACGGTTTTCATGGAATCACGCTATTAGTGACAATATTTCACCGATTCTGAAACTCAAAATTACAAATCCTAATCACGCCGTTACGGAAGTCGAAAGACTGAAATCTGCAAAACTTAACTTATAACAAGTCTATATTGAGGCCGATCAATTCATTAATCAATTGTGTATATATGTAGTTGTCACTGCAGCAAAGGGTCTATTGTGTGCAACACAGTAATCTTTAATTCTAATGAAGCTATACTACCTTTGATACAAAATAAGTGTCACGGTTTTGAACTAACCATAGTATGAAAAAGGTTAGTCCTGCTTCTAGACTCTTGCAATTCCTAGTACTAGTAACAGATAGGAGGAGACTGCTGCACATTTGGCCTTAAACTGCACATTTGCTCATTCTGTTTGGCATCTTCTTAACTCAACTGGTTAGGGTAGTGGATGTACAAACTCAACACCCAGGTTCAAGTCCCCAGGGATGCGAATTTAGGTTCCTATTTATATTTAAGGATTAGGACTTCCTAATACTCATGCAATTTATCCCGAGGATCAGGCTTGGTTATATTAACCAAGATATAAATCTTGATACTCATACTTAAAAGGATGTATGCATCCTTAGTTGGTGCAGAGGCCGGGGAAGTGAAATTCTCCCCCAAGCTGTGGGCAAGGTCAGTTTCCAATCACCTATCTAGGCATTCCAATTCATTTCAGAAGGCTAACGATCGCACAATGGAAACACGTCAATGAAAGGCTTCAGAAAAGAATATCTAACTGGAAAGGAAAATTATTGTCCCTAGGTGGTAGACGGGTTCTTGTTAATTCAGTTCTAACCAACATGGTACTTTACATGATTTCCTTTTTATCAAAGGGAGTCTTATATCGATTGGATTATTCGAGATCAAGGTTTTTTTTTTGCAAGGGGACAATGAGAAAAAGAAATATCAACTGGCTAAATGGAGTATAGTATGCCGACCCAAGGAATTTGGTGGTCTGGGGATCCATGATCTTGAGGCAAAAAATCGGGCTCTTCTCGGTAAATTGTTGTTTAAGCTATTATCTGAGGAAGGGGTTTGGCAAACTATACTAAGGAGAAAGTACATTGGAAGTGGCGAGGGATGTCCCCATCAATACACATGGTTACTAGCCTAGGTTAAGAGTTATGAGGTAGAGAACACGTAGTGTTGGTAGATTTGTCGGCTGACAAGCGGGATTTACCCAGGTTCGAGGCCCTCGAGTGAGGTAACACCCTTACGCCATGTTTGTCTGTTATTGATTTATGAATATGCGGCGAGTACATGGTTCTAACAAGATGTCGATCTTGCTATGATTTGGTGATTCTGATTGGGCGTGTCCTTGATCGGCCGCCCTCCTGTCCTTTATATAGTGGTACAGGTCTCGGGTCGTAACCGACTAGGACTACATTTATGGAAAGTACTTCTGACTATGCTATCTATGGTAGAAGTCTTCGACTTGGGCTTCGTTTTTTAGGCTTCTTCAGCCTATTTGACAATTGGGTTTTAGTCATTACATGCACCAGGTACCCACACAAAGGGGTACCCGTTTGGTATAACCTCGTCATGAAGGAATGTGGTTTCCTAGATTTCCTGGAAATCGGGTGATTCGCATTTTTTGGCTGGCCTAATGGCTACGAAGCAATTATTCTTTCCATATGGTACTTTTTCCATTAAGAATGAGTCGGAGATAAGGTTTTGCGAAGATAGGTGGCTAGGTTATACCTCCCTCCGAGAACAATATCCGCCTTTATACAATATGGTCCTAGGACGAAGTGACACACTTTCTAAGGTGTTGGAGAATTTCCCACGTAATGTGACGTTCAGAAGAGATGTTATTGGTCCCCGACTAGCATCTTGGAATGCGTTGCTACAACGGCTGGCTTTAGTCAACCTGTCTCAGAGGACTGATGAGTTTCGGTGGAATTTACACAAATCTGGTATGTTCACAGTGGACTCTATGTATAAAGCTTTAATCCAATCAGACGTGCACATGCCAGTGGAGAATAATAAAAAAAACTCTGGAAGATGAAGATACCACTAAAAAACAAGGTCTTTGCGTGGTATCTACGTCGAGGGTGATATTAACAAAGGATAACCTTGCAAACCACAATTGGTGTGTTAGTAAAAACTGTGTATATTGTCACAAAGATGAGACAATTAATCACATATTCTTCGAGTGTAAATTTGTTAGTTCTATATGGTCAATCATCCAGATAGGTTCTACCTTATACCCACCAACAAGCGTCGCTAATATTTTTGGTACATTCCTCAATGGTGTGGACGATAGGTTCAAACAACTTGTTAGGGTGGCATCGCTGGCCGTAATATGTTCGGTTTGGCTATGTAGGAATGACAAAAAAATTATGATAAAAATTCATCTCTTATGCAGGTTATCTACTGGAAAAATGCTACACTCCGTCCATGGTCTCCGTTGCAACGTGTGGAGCATCGAGACCTATTTATGGAGGTGTGTACAGACTGGAGGATACGACGAGAGCTTTTTTATCCCAACATGTATGGCAGCATAATTTGCAGATTGGCCCTACTACATCTTAGGCGTTCTTACACTTTCTCATCATGATATGTAATACGTCTACCATAATTTTTATTTTACTTTGAACTTCGAATTTTGCAGCTGTATGCATCTTTGTTATGCAGAGCTCGGGTGTAATGCTTAATACTCTTTAATTAATAAAGCTCCCTTTATCGAAGAAAAAAATCTTCTGACGCATTGGACAGATCAGTCAATCCTTGCAATTCAGCCGCAACAATTTTCCTCGCCGACGAAGTGGTGGATGTTCATGGAATCAACACTGTCAAAAGGATAAACTCATGGTGGCCATTTATGGGGTGTGGCATGTGAGAAAAGAGCGATGTCAGCGTGTCTTCCAGCAGGCGATTGCCACAGAAAATCAGGGTTTTAACTTAATCAGGTACAGCCTTCTTCTCCAAGGAACATATCTTACAGGAAGACGCGCTACCCACATTCCGGACGAGCCCGTTGGAGGCGATCGATGGCGAGTAATTGTGTACGGTTATTGGCAGTTTTTTTTACATTGCTGCCATTTGTGCTGTTGTTTTTTCTCTGTTATTTGCTAGATCCTCTCTAGCTTGTAAACTGAACCTATTCTTTCTTCTTAAATGCATGGACAGAACACATGTCGTAATTCCTCGAAAAAAGAAAGGAGCAGGTTTAGGAGAACTTGTTTGATATCTTTCTTATATCGATCGTTGAAAGTAACTGCGATAAATATCTATTTTAGATCGGAGGGATTATTTTTTGTTTTCAAAAAATGGGTCTCATTTTGTACTTGGTCCGAGGCTTGTGATTTTGTAGGCAAGGAGGATAACCTGCCGCCCCACGCGCCAGCTGCCATCGGCGACATCAGTAAACGACTACACGTTAGGCCAACTCCACTTGCCCCGCACCAAATGAAGCACTCTCAAAGTTTCCCTTCCTATGCTTCGCAGGTAGGTAGGTGCATCCAATTCCAACCCCCTCCACCTTCCAAGCACAACATCACTCAAATTGCATGCATCTATATATGCCCATTCACAGATTAACCACCCAAGTAGCAATCGAAAGATCGAGCACCTTGTTTGCAGAGAGCTAGATATGGGTAGCGAGATTCAGTCGTCGTGGGTCGCCGTTGCGCTGGCCCTGGCCCTGCTCCTCGGCCTCGCCCATGGGGACATGGTGCAGTTCATCTTCGGCGACTCGCTCTCGGACGTGGGCAACAACAATTACCTGACCAAGAGCCTCGCCCGCGCGGCGCTGCCGTGGTACGGCATCGACTTCGGCAGCGGCATGCCCAACGGCAGGTTCTGCAACGGCCGCACCGTCGCCGACATCATCGGCGACAAGATGGGCCTCCCGCGGCCCCCGGCTTTCCTCGACCCGTCCGTGGACGAGACCGTCATCGCCCAGAGCGGCCTCAACTACGCGTCCGGCGGCGGCGGCATCCTCAACGAGACATCATCCCTCTTCGTAAGCCCGATGATCCATCCATCCATCAATAATACGTACTAAGTTCACTTCCCGATCGTAGCAACACGATTCTCACGCGCTGTGACGCATGCATGCATTGCGTTCTTGCAGATACAGCGGTTCTCGCTGTACAAGCAGATCGAGCTGTTCCAGGGGACGCAGGCGTTCATGCGGGAGAAGATCGGGCATGCGGCGGCGGACAAGCTCTTCGGCGACGCATACTACGTGGTGGCCATGGGCGCCAACGACTTCATCAACAACTACCTCCTCCCGGTCTACTCCGACTCGTGGTCATACAACGGCGACAGCTTCGTGAGCTACATGGTCACCACCCTCGAGGCCCAGCTCAGGCTCCTCCATGACCTGGGCGCCCGGCGGCTCACCTTCTTCGGGCTAGGCCCCATGGGGTGCATCCCTCTGCAGCGGATCCTGCAGAGGTCCTCCACGGCGTGCCAGGAGTCCACCAACAAGCTCGCCCTCAGCTTCAACAAGCAGGCCGGGGCGGTGATCCAGAAGCTGGCGGCGTCGCTGCCCAACGCGACGTTCCAGTTCGGCGACGTCTACGACTACTTCCAGGACATCATCGACAGGCCCTACATGCACGGCTTCAACAACTCACACGCGCCATGCTGCACCTTGGGGAAGATCAGGCCCACCCTCACCTGCACCCCGCTCTCCACTCTCTGCAAGGACCGCAGCAAGTACGTCTTCTGGGACGAGTACCACCCCACCGACAGGGCCAACGAGCTCATCGCCCTCGAGACGCTCAAGAGGCTCAACATCACCGTCGTCGACGCCAACACCACCGCCACCTAGCCAGCCGCCCGCCTCTCGCCAAATATATATAGAGGCTTATTTGGCATGCATGGAGCAATTTTGTGTCTGCTAGCTGCCGGAACTGCAAGCATCTACCTTCAGCAATCGGCATGTTTTTTTTGCTACTTACCGCGCTTTCCAACGTTCTTCAGTTTCGATCATTCAAACCAAACTAAAGGATTCTGAGATCCAAGAAATTGCAGCAAACAACAATTTAGCAAGTGTGATTCTACAGAGATGAGAAAGACCAAATAAGGAATAGGACCACATATTGTTAAACTATCTGGATCAGATATTACCTTTTTTTTGTTGCAACCAACGAGCTTTGGCCTCGGCCTTTTTGCCTTCTTCGTAGCCTCGACCCTCTTGTAAATATTTTGATTCCATCTAATATAATCGAATGGCAGAACGCATGTCCCTTACCTCAAACAAATGAGCCACACTCAAGGGCCATCTGCTCTTGGCCGGCATGGTTTGTTTCCAGTTGAGAAACTGAGACCATGGCTGAGGAGTGAGGACACACCCAACAAGAGGAATATCATCATACAGGTTGTCCATTTATTCCATATGATGATATACTACCATATTCAGAGACATGTAACAGGTAGTAAAACTATCATTCAGCCTCAGTACCAATGTATCTTCTTGTCCTCTATTTTTTACAACGATAAATTCATGTTAGATGGGGGTCGTGTTTGCCAGACCAAAATGCTAGCACAAGACGAATTTGCACAAGTTTTGGTTCGATAAGAATCGTAGTCCTCTCTGTGGTGGTTTCAATTATCTCTTATTCTATGCGTCAAAAAAAAATTATCTCTTATTCTCCGTGCGGTCTCCAACGGGTCCCTGCCTTGTCTTTTTTTAGAAAAGAAGGGTGCGATTTTCTGGTCTCTGCATTATCGAGCGATGCACACAGTAATACATATTTATTAATTCCAATCAGATTTATAAAATACAAAGTTGAAAATAAACTGAAATCAACCTCTCGACAACAAGTGTCGCTATCACTATGATGGGGTGACTAACACCAACACATATCATCTAAAACTGGAGTACCAGTTTAGCTAAACACTCAATGCACACCGATACGTACGCTTTAGTCGCTGCCGCCGTCTTCCACGAACCCATCTTCAGAAAGGATCAACATCATGACCTCGCAAATACGGTCTGCCGTCGGCATCGCCACGATGCCAGACAGCGCTACCATGCGTGAGTCCATCATCAAACATCCGAAATCGAGACCCTGCAGCGTCACGCCGCCAAGACTCGTCTCTCTCCAACCAGCTTCTGCTCCAAAAACAATCACCCAAGAAGGAGAACGACACCGCAAGTGTCGCTATTGTCCGATCCAGGAATCCCAGGATCTAGGGTTTCCCCGGAGCATCGCGGGCGGGTTGACAGTAGCTGCAACAATGATGCCTTCAGCAGAATAACGACGCATAAGCGCCGCCATCACGTGTCGTGACCGTAGTCACAACTCGGCTTTCACCGACAGCTACGACTCCCCACCTTGCCGCCAAAACTAGTCGTGGGATCAAGAATCCGGCCCACCTAGCCGACCGACCCCCTCCAGCGAAGAAGAAGGCCACCACCACCATGCCCAAGATCGGAGCCCCCGAAGTCCTCGTGTTGCAGGTCTAGCCCAGGAGCTGTTGACGAAGATCGAGAGGACATGTCCAATGGTCAGCCCACCGGAACCCATCTGGGTCCAGATCGGATGCCACCGTCGGCCAGATCCCGTCCACTTCCGCCTCCTGCACCCTAGTCGCTGATGCACACGGTGGGTGTGTTGTTGGAAGACCCCAAGAGGAAGGTATGAAGTAGTGCAGCAGCAAATTTCACTCAGTTGTGAAACCAAGGTTATCGAACCAGTAGGAAATGAGAATTCACTCGAGGTGTCAACGGCGCCAGAAAAGAGATTCCTGGGACGTAGGAGACGTGGAACATGCACACAACACAATCAAAATACTTTGCCCCAACTTAACAGTGAGGTTGTCAATCTCATAGGCTTGCTGTAACAAAGGGTTTAATGTATGTGTGGAAGAAAGATGTTTGTTTGCAAAAAGTAACAGGTTTGCAGTTGTTGTTTTATCAGATGAAAGAGAATGACCGGATCCACAGTTCACTAGTGGTGTCTCTCCATAAATAATAATAATAACATTCATTCATGCGGGTAAACAAATTACAGTTGGGCAATTGATAGAATAATGATGAGCGAACCAATGCATATACCAACGTTATGATGTCTAGTGTGAGATTCATTCGGGCATTACAATAATATACATAGACCGTTCCAACCGCATCTATGACTAATAATCCACCTTCTGGTTAGCGTCTGCACCCTTTCAGCATTAAGTTGCATGCAACAGATTATCACCTTAAGCACTGTGGGTAAAGTAAGTAAGTAACATCATCATTAGATAAAGTACTATTGTTTTATCCCTAGTAGCAACAGTACATATACAATCTTAGAGCTTTCTATCACTGCCCCATATTAAATAGAGACATGAACCTACTATGGAGCATAAATACCCCCTCTTGGAGTTACAAGCATCTACTTGGCCAGAGCATACACAAGTAACGGAGAGAATGTAAGATCATTAAATAGCACACACATGATATATTATGAAACAATAACTTTAGTACTCAATATTCATCGGATCCCAGCAAACACAACATGAGAATTACATAACGGTGATCTTGATCATGATAGACAGCTCACAAGATCTAAACATGATAGCACAAGAGGAGAAGACAACCATCTAGCTACTGTTACGGATCCGTAGCACAAGGGCAGACTACTCACGCATCAGTCCGGAGGCGGTCGTGGCAACGTAGAGTCCTCCGGGACGATTCCCCCACCCGGCAGGGTGCCGGGGAGCCGTTCTGATCTCTCCCGAATTGGTGTTGACAACGGCTCGGGACCCTGGCCGCGCCAGCACATGGTGGCGGCGCCTCGGTGCCCCACTTCGTGTGCTCTTCGGTCTTCTGGAACCTTCATAAATCAAAAATAATTACATGATGTTTTTCTTCCAATTCCGAGAATATTTCCTTAAGTACTTTTATGAAACCAAAAACAGGAGAAAACAGGGAACTGACACTTTGGCATCTTGTTAATTGGTTAGTCCCAGAAAATACATAAAACTATATATAATACAAATAAAACATGCAATAACATGGAATAACATAACATGGAACATAAGAAATTATAGATACGTTGGAGACGTATCAGTCGCCACCACCCCGCACCACCGTTGTAGATTAGGCCGGAGTGGACGCCGCCACGCTGATCCAGATCTTGTGGGAAAATCGCCGCCGCCGCCACCGACCAGCCACACGAGGAGCAGCGGCGATGCCCCCAGCGACGGTGGTGGCAGGAGAGGATCTTGTGGGAGGGGGCTGGAGGAGGTGGCCGGTGTGGTGCGGCGCCGCCACACGGGGGTGAGAGGGGGAGGGTATGGTGGTGTATCGTGTGTATGAATGATGCGTGAGGATATGTACCGCTTAGCAGGCCCCTATTCCCCATTGTACATGGTAAGAATTATGGTTACATGCGCCGAGACAACTTACAGATTGTAAAGTTAAACAATAAACCTAACAAGACAATTTGGATCTGAGGTTGTAAGGTATATTCCGTGAAATCCGTGTGGACATATCAGTGTGCGTGTACTCCCAATATGATTGATTTGATCCTCTCCCGGTTGGCCAAACCCTTTGGTTGGGCTTCATTGGACGATTAATCTTTCTTTGGCCTTCGTGGTCCTACCGAGACCTAGGACCTTGTCAACTCTAATTTTTGGCTTTTGAAACAACTAAATAATAAACCATCAATTTCTAATACCAAAAGGGTCCCTAGGTATTTAAAAGCAACGAGGGACATTTTTATTATCAAACCGATTTATGATATAATTTAGGGGATCAATTAACCAAACATGTTGATCCACACATCTAGGGACTCAACTGACCACATAATAAGAAGATGTGCATCCCCATTCTTTTTAGTTGTTCATGGCTAAAAACATCATATCAAAAAGACTCTTTCTTTGTTAGGATTTCCTTCATGGTCACAAAATGGTGTCCAAGGAAGCTACTACTAATGAGCTCCTCCTTGACAGCGCGCATACAACTAGGCGCCGCCAAAAAGCACCCAGGCTGCATGCCCTCTAATAGAGAGAGCATCTTTGAGCATGCACAAGTTTCTAAGATATTCCAGTCCTTTAGCCCATTAAAAGTAAAGGATCCAAGGACAGGCCATGGCTATTCCTGCACCCACAACTTTATCTATGTGTTTTCCTAATTGTTCCATCAATATTCACTCCTCGCAAATCGAGCCGCTGCTAGTTGCTCTGTATGCAGTTCCCTTGGTGGAAGACATCTAGGGTGTTAGAAGTATAATAGTCTAATTGTAATCTAATTGTAACTCCCCACTATTAGGGGGTTTCCACATGTCCTTTATATTGTGGCCTTTGGCCTCCTGAAATACAACAAGTCTATTCCTAACATGGTATCAGAGCGGTTTTATATCTTGCCTTTTTTTCTCCGACGTCGCCGCCGCTGCGCCCCGGTCGCCGCCGCCCTCCGGCCGCCACCGCCGCGCCCTGGCCGCCCCGCCGTCTTCCGGCCGCCCCGGCCGCCACCGCCGCGCCCCGGCCGCCCCACCGTCGCCAGCGTCCGGCCGCCCCGGCCGCCACCGCCGCGCCCCGGCCGCCCCGCCGTCGCCAGCTTCTCCGACGTCGCCGCCGCTGCGCCGCGGTCGCCGCCGCGCCCCGGCCGCCCCGCCGTCGTCCGGCCGCCCCGCCCGCCGCGCCCCACTGCTCCCACGGCGCCTATTCCACCGACGCCCGTCTCCTTTGCGTCTGACGCTACTCAGACGGTCAAGGATGCAGCCAGGAGTGCTGATGATTCTGCTATGGCGGCTTATGACCGGCAGGTATAGGAGTATTCGGACGCTCTTTCGACCTACCGGCTGGATCTGACTGACTTCACTCAGTGGATGGATGAGGATGCCCGTGCTGCAGCTGTTCTCACTTCCAGCGTTCTGCCTCAGTATGCTGCCGAGTTCATGAGTCTTCCTACTGCTGCTGCTCAGTGGGCTTTTCTTCGCCAGCGTTATCAACCGTCTGGGGATGCTCTTTACCTATCTGTGGTTTGCCAGGAGCATGCTCTTCAGCAGGGTGATTCCACCATTGACGAGTTTTATACTCAGAGTGCTGCTATTTGGCGTCAGCTTGATTCCCTTCGTACAGCTGTGTGTGGCATATGTCCCTGCTGTCTGACTGTGCGCGCGGATCTGGAGTTTCAGCGCGTCTATGAGTTCCTATCTCGGCTCCGCAAGGAGTTTGAGCCCCGTCGTGCCCAGCTGCTTGCTCGCGGTCGTGTACCGCTCTCTGAGGTCCTGTCTGAGCTTCGCGCTGAGGAGACTCGCCTTCGCAGTGCTGGACTTCTTGAGGTTTCCTCTGTTCTTGCCACTCGTGGCCCCCTGCGCCAGCACCTTCGTTGCGGTCTTCAGCACCGCCGCTCCTCTCCAGTCCTCCGGTCCAGGGTCAGGGTCAGACTCAGCAGTCTCGTGGTCAGTCCCGCCCCACTCGTCCCCCCTGCTCCTACTGTGGCCGGACTGGCCACGATTTCTCTGGCTGCTGGAAGAGGGGTCCCAGTTTACGTCTGCAGTACCTTGCTCGTCAGCAGTCTGGTTCGTCAGGATCTTCTGCAGTTGCTCGTCAGCAGGTTGTTTCGTCAGGATCTTCTGCAGTTACACTCTCTGAGCAGGATATTATTCGTGGTCTTCGTGGTCTGCTCGCTGCTACAGGATCTTCCTCGTCGGGCACTGCTGGTTCTGTGCCTACCTCTTCTGACACTGCGCGCCCACCATCTTCTACACAGTCAGGTATGTCGTCCCCGTGGTATCTGGATTCTGGAGCTTCTTTTCATATGACTTATGCGTCTTCTGTTCTTTCGGCTCTCCGTTCTCTTCTTTCTCATGTCCGTGTTATCACAGCCGATGGTACCTCTCTTCCTGTTTCCAGTCGAGGTTCCCTTTCTACCTCCTTTTTCTCTGTTCCTGATGTTTCTCATGTTCCTAGTCTTAAGATGAATCTTTTCTCTGCTAGTCAGCTCACTGATTCTGGTTGTCGTATCATCCTTGTCGCTGATTCTTGTTCTGTTCAGGACCGCCACACTCAGGCCCTGGTTGGAGCTGGCCCTCGTAGCCGTGAGTCCCCGGGGCTCTGGGAGTTAGACTGGCTTCGCGTTCCACCTTCTGCTTCTTCATCGACCAGTTCTTCTGCGGTTGCTGCTTCCGCCTCCAGCTCTTTTCAGCAATGGCATCATCGTCTGGGTCACCTTTGTGATTCCCGCTTATCGTCTTTAGTTCGTAGTGGTCTTCTGGGGTCTGTCTCAGGAGATGCGTCTTTACATTGTCAAGGTTGTAAGTTAGGCAAACAGATTCAGCTTCCCTATCCTACTAGTGTGTCTTCACCTCAGCGACTTGATTTAGTTCATTCAGATGTTTGGGGTCCGGCTCCCTTTGCTTCAAAAGGGGGTCATCGCTACTATATTTTATTCATTGATGATTTTTCCCGGTACACCTGGTTATATTTTATGCGCTCTCGCAGTGAGGTCCTCTCTATTTATCGGCGTTTTGTGGCCATGGTACACACTCAGTATTCCACGCCTATTCGTGTTTTTCGTGATGATTCTGCAGGTGAGTACATCTCCCAGCATCTGTGTGGTGTTCTTGCTGAGCAGGGCACCCTTGCTCAGTTCTCGTGTCCCGGCGCCCATGCTCAAAATGGTGTCGCCGAGCGTAAGCATCGTCATATTCTTGAGACTACCCGTGCCATGCTGATTGCTTCCTCCCTTCCGCCGCATTTCTGGGCTGAGACTGTTGCTACGGCGACTCATCTCATTAACATTCAGCCTTCTGCTGCCATTCAGGGTGGTATTCCTCTCGAGCGTCTCTCTGGTAGTTCTCCAGACTACTCGACTCTTCGTTTATTTGGTTGTGTTTGCTATGTCCTTCTCCCTCCTCGCGAACGCACCAAACTGACTGCTCTGTCGGTTGAGTGTGTTTTTCTCGGATACAGTGATGAGCATAAGGGCTATCCTTGTTGGGATCCCGTTGGTCGTAGGCTGCGCATCTCTCGTGATATCACGTTTGATGAGACGCGTCCCTTCTATCCTTGCCCCACCTCGGGTACCTACCCGGTGGGTGATATATCCTTTCTTCTTTTTCCGGATACGCCTCCCACTATCCCCTCGTCCTCGGCGTCTTCTTCGACTGCGGCGCCACCTTCGATCTCGGCGCCACCTTCGATCTCGGCGCCACCTTCGACCTCGGCGCCACCTTCTACCTCGGCGCCGTCCTCTCCTAGTACTCCTTCGTCTAGTTCCCCTAGTTCTCCTCGTTCTCCGGTTTCGGATTCTTCCTCTCCTGTTTCTTCTTCCTCTTCTTCTGATGAGTCGTTTTATGCCGATGAGCCTTCCTCTTCACGACCTGTTCGTCTGCGACGTGCTCCAGACCGTTACTCTCCTAGTCAGTATGGTCTCTCTATTACCTCCGAGCCGACTTCTTATAGGGATGCCGAGCGTCATCCGCACTGGCAGCTTGCCATGGCCGAGGAGATTGCTGCGCTAGAGCGCACTGGCACCTGGGAGCTTGTTTCTCCTCCTCCCGGTGTTCGTCCTATCACGTGTAAGTGGGTCTATAAAATTACGACCCGCTCTGATGGATCTCTTGAGCGATATAAAGCTCGTCTTGTAGCTCGTGGTTTCCAGCAGGAGCACGGCCGTGACTACGATGAGACCTTTGCGCCCGTGGCTCATATGACCACTGTGCGCACTCTTCTTGCTGTTGCCTCTATTCGCCGTTGGTCCGTGTCTCAGCTTGATGTGCAGAATGCATTCCTTAATGGCGAGTTACGTGAGGAGGTTTACATGCAGCCTCCTCCTGGGTATTCTGTTCCTGATGGGATGGTTTGTCGTCTTCGGCGTTCTCTCTATGGGCTGAAACAGGCCCCTCGAGCTTGGTTTGAGCGTTTCGCCTCTGTGGTGACCGCCGCCGGCTTCTCTCCTAGCGCACATGATGCTGCACTTTTTATCCACCCTTCTTCTCGTGGTCGCACTCTTCTCCTTCTCTATGTTGATGACATGATCATCACTGGAGATGACCCTGAGTATATCGCCTTTGTTAAGGCTCGTCTTCGTGATCAGTTTCTTATGACTGATCTTGGTCCTCTTCGATACTTCCTTGGGATTGAGATTTCTTCTACTTCTGATGGTTTTTCCATCTCCCAAGAAAGGTATATTCAGGACCTTCTTGCTCGTGCTGCTCTTGGGGATGAGCGCACTGTTGAGACTCCTATGGAGCTTAATGTTAAGCTCCGTCCTACTGATGGTGAGCCCCTTTCTGATCCGACGCGCTATCGTCATCTCGTTGGGAGTCTTGTCTATCTCGCCGTCACTCGTCCGGATATTTCCTATCATGTTCATATTATGAGCCAGTTTGTCTCAGCTCCTACCACGGTTCACTACGGTCATCTTCTTCGTGTTCTTCGTTACCTTCGTGGTACGAGTACTCGTCGTCTTTTCTTCCCTAGCTCCAGTTCTCTCCAGCTCCAGTGCTACTCGGACGCTACGTGGGCGAGTGATCCCACGGATCGTTCGTCTCTTTCTGCTTACTGTGTTTTTCTTGGTGGTTCGCTGGTTGCTTGGAAGACGAAGAAACAGAAAGCAGTTTCTCGCTCGAGTGTTGAGGCTGAGCTGCGCGCTATGGCCTCGTTGATTGCGGAGGTGACCTGGTTACGGTGGTTACTTGCAGATTTTGGGGTCTCTGTTACGACACCCACTCCACTTTTGTCTGACAGTACAGGTGCTATCAGTATTGCACGTGATCCGGTCAAGCATGAGCTGACCAAGCATATTGGTGTTGATGCTTTCTACACACGTGCAAATGTGCAGGATCGGGTTGTTACCCTACATTATGTGCCTTCAGAGTTGCAAATAGCGGATTTCTTCACCAAGGCACAGACTAGAGCGCAGCATGTTTTCTTTCTCTCCAAACTCAGTGTTGTTGACCCAACATGAGTTTGAGGGGGGTGTTAGAAGTATAATAGTCTAATTGTAGGCTAATTGTAACTCCCCACTATTAGGGGGTTTCCTGCATATTCACACATGTATATGTCCTTTATATTGTGGCCTTTGGCCTCCTGGAATATAACAAGTCTATTCCTAACATAGGGATGGTGGCAGATCTACCAGAACAAGGGTGGTATAACCTCATTGGCGAGGATGACTATGGCGCTCGATAAATGAGAATGGGGATGCGTGGAAATAGAGGAGTACTATGGCAGAAATTCTGTATCCCTACCATTTAAAACATGTTAATCGAGGAGGAAGACTTTTCATATTCTCCACCGATGTGATCGTTGGACGAGTAGTTTGTTCTACAGTTTGACGAACCTCATAGTTGATTAATTTCTGATTATGTGGGATTATGTTTGATGGATATGAATCTAAGGTACCAACTGGTTAATATCCGCAACTCGGTTCAAAACTCATTGTGCACGCTTGGTTCAGGAGTTGGCATGATCCTGCCTAAGAGTGTTCGTGACTTGGCTCTAGATTTACAGTGTGGAGCAGAAGAAACTTTGAAGTCCTTCATGATCTTCACTACAATCTACAATACAAAGGTGTACATGTGAACATCTAAAAACATGTGAACATCACCCAACGATGCCAAGTTGCTTTATACCACATCAAGCTTCTATGCGATCAAGAAGGAATCGAGGTCTCTACTATTGACATCCTGACCCAGGTACTCTCATGGAGGACAAAGGAGTCCAATCAAGCATGGACGGCCTAACATGAGGACTCAGAGTAACCAAAATACGAGGATGGCCAGTCATCTTGGAGTACAAGAGAAATAGAAATTCATATTAAAAAATATAGAAATTGCTTGTCTCGAAGTCCCCAGGGCACCATTGTAACAGTTTGCCCACATTTGCCAAGTAAGATAAATATGCAACTTGAGGGCTTGTTTCTCCTCAAATTGCATGGCCATAAGAAATCTTACTTCTGTTCAGTCTAATTAATGAGTTCATTATAACTCACATAGACACGTAAAACACATAATATATTATTTAATTCACAAAGTGATGTTTACATCTGATTATTATACCATTAAATTACTCGATCCCATGTGGTACATTGTTCATGTTTGTACTAATTTGACCATACATAACATCATATTGGGAAACTAATCATATCATTCTCTCTACATCTTGATCTTAATTCCTAGCAATCTAAAACGGAATGTTCACTTTAATTATTAGATTCATGACTTTCAAACCAATGGCAGTACTTATGATCTCATCCTTTACTATCGGGGAGTTTCACCACTAACAACATATTTAAATATCAAGAGTTTTCTTTTTGCCTCATATGGGTCTCTTCTGAGACATAACAATATGATTTTATTGAATTTCTTGCCTCAACATCTTGACCCTCACACTAAAAATTAGAAACGCAATAAACATGACCACATTTCTATGAATAAACTAATATGATTTTTTAGTTTGGTGATGTTTGGATCTCTGATCAGTGAAGTCAACCTTGATCCCTTCAGTTCACATTTTTTAATTGTAACAAAATCAAGCAATCTCTAGAAATAAAAAGAATATGAAATAATTAATTTTCTATGGTAGCAAACAACGTATTATGTTCATGTCGACTAGAATTTTTCCATATTTAATCTCAAAATAAAATCATTTCTCGATTGTAGTTGGTCAAGTAGTTGACCCCTGGTAGATCATGGAAAAAGTTTTTTACATCATGTGCCTCCCTCTATCAACTTTATGGATTGTCAATGATAATATTTGTGTAGCACGTCAAATTAATGTGTAGAAATAAAATAGAATATTGAGAAAAATCAATGCTCATTTTTATTTTATAAATTACTTAAAAGCATCCCTAGGAAGAGAGAATAAAACAAATGAAGACTTCATATCGATGTTGTGATCTTAACATAAATGCAGAAAGTCAATCGATAAGAACGATCCGACAAAACAAAATAAATTCTTAGAGATCATAGCGATTCGTGTATCATATATGCTATACAAGCATATAATAGAGTGACATATACTATTTATATAAATGACCAAAGCATTAATTTTGCACCATTGCTCCATTGGCGGGTCATTGCTACAAAATTCATGTATCCCTGATAGATTTTTCTTCTATGATCTAGCGAAGGTCACTACTGCACGACTCTATCACTCTATCAATAGGGGGGGTGGATGTTGCTTTGAATTGGTAAATCATAATGTTTGAGGTTAATAACCTCATATCCTACATGTCTTAAAAGGATCATATTTACTTACTGTATGCACTTTGGTTAGTTTGAAGATATAGAGATATCGTTAGAAGTTGAATTCTTATACTGGTTTAGCAAACAACAAATGGGGCTAAGATTAAACTAATAAATGACATATGATTAATGTTTATTGGTTTACGAGATATGGAATTGCAAGTTTGATACGTTTGACTTTATCGTTGTAGATCGGGAATTAGATCTTATATGTGCAATTATAAATACACCGCCCGACTCCTCAAGCTCTCAATACAAACCCTCTCCAAAATCCATACCCCTCACGGTGTAATTGTATCCAACTCTTAAGGCCACCATGAATCATACAGTCGACCAAGAGTGGACCTCCTCCGAAAGAGAGAAAGCATGGTCAATCATCACTAGCTTCAAGAACAATAACAACAATGACGTCAGTGATGCCAACAAGAAGAATCAAGACATTATGGGTGAGCTCCACTCATGGTTCCCATGGAAGACCATGCAACAGGTAAAAGACTTGTACGTTGATCTTGTTGTGGAGATGCTTACGGTGCAGTGTGAGGAGTATGATGGTACCATAAGACAACATGGCATCATGAACACCGTGGATGGCCTTGTGAATGAGAACTTTCCGGTACAAGAGGAGGCCTCCATGGATAGAATGGATTTTTTGTTTGGCAATCCATTTGACGTTATGAACGTCATGGATACGGAGGTGGTACCGGTGGTGAAGCAGAACGAAGTGGTTGTGTTGGAGAATAAGATTCCCATCCATCAACCTGTGGGTGCCAGAAGATTTTGGACCGCAGAGGAACATAGGTTAGTGATTTACCATCCTTCCAACTTTGTCTTAGAATTTCATTTTTTTTATTTTTTTTGCTTGGAGATGGCAAGTCCATTAAAAAATCAAGTACACTAATTAACCAATATGTACGTATTTATTTTCATGAGATGGGAGGTTGACTTTTATTCTCACTGTACTTCCAAATATATGAGCATAACTCTCTTTCACATTTATGGGAGTATATATTAGTTCCAATAGTTATATATGATCTTGGTTGATTTCAACTTCCGTTCATCCTTTTTCATCACATATATTTAGTAGGTACTGAGATTAGTTTGATAGGAGGGTTTAATCTTTCAAACATATCCCAATTAGCATTAGGCCTAGTCATGTTAACTAAAATTGATGAAAATATTTAGATTCATATTATATTCAGTTTTAGTTAAGGAACTATTCCATTTATTAATTTTAAAAAACATATAGGTGGGCGGAGGAGGCTTTGTTTGCTTTGCATGTATCTAGAATTATATCTCCAAGATACTAGTTTCCTTTACTAAATAAATAACTAGTCCAACCATCTTGCATTCAATAGGTGATCTAATATTTTCATCTCGGACCTGTTATTCTAGGCTCTTCCTCTGCGGATTGTGTGCCTTCGGGCGTGGCAAATGGAAGAGTATATCCAAGTACTTCGTCACTACCAGGACACCGGTCCAGATTTCAAGCCATGCACAAAAGTATTTCAAGAAGATGGAGAGCAAAGTGTTGGGGGAACAACGCTATGGCATCAACGATGTAGAGCTCGATGATGTTGATAAGTGGAACATGAAGAATAGCTCCAGTGCCCAGCAAGCACCCACCTTTGATGATGTCGGCTACTATAACCCGAGCTTCCTCCTACAAACCCCATTGAGCACATTCTTCCCTATGAGCAACATTGCCCCATTTGAGTTTCCTCTCTCGATGGAAGTGAACCGGGAGACGGTATGGAATGAGAAGGATATGATGGTTCCGGTCACAACTCCGATTGAGGGGGCCGCAAACCTTTTTCCAACCTGTGATCAAGGATCATCTTAAATAACCTTGCAAAGATGTTATATGGATATCATGTACTAGCTGATATGGTTTTAAGTCTGTTTGGAACAATAGATTTTTTAATAAACTCAATAATGAAGTCCCGTTAGGAATATGGGGACATTAGCCTCCAAAAAATGGTAATAATGTTGAAGACAATATGACTGTATTAGTGTGTCTGGGGAGTCAATAAGTTTGTTTAGTTACTATTGTTATAGGTCCATTTACAATTGGCATCAATGTGGTCTAAATAAAGACATTCATTTTTGTACTATCATGTTCGATGAATTTTCTTATTTGCATTTGATGAATGCCATAATATTCTAGTTTCACAACAGCCTGGTAACATATTCAGTTATTTCTTTGCATGTACAATTTTAGAAACCTAATATATATTTGGTTTGGTCTTCCTTTGCTTTAAGCTTACCATTCATGTTTAAAATTGTACATTTGCATTCCGAACACATTTTTTTCTTTAGTAGTGGTGTTGTTTGTTATTGTTGAAGAAGTTGTCGTTGTAGTAGTTAACTCCATTGTCTGAAAATTGAGGTCTGGAAGTGGAAGGCACGAATGAGTTTGAGGCAACGTTGGTAACCTAAGCCTTGAAACCACGTACAACCAAGGTTGCTTTGATATCTCTCGATTTTGATGAACCCCGTGAGTACATTTTAGCCTTAAGTCTCTGGATCAATGTATAGACTTGTCATACTGACGCTCTTCAGAGATTCTCTGCCATCTATGAATGTTCCAGACACTCACTGAAACCGTGGAGAGGAACGACGGCTCGACAATGAGCTCTATCCCCGAAGGCTGCCTCCCGGAATTCCGTTTCCCAGCCTGCTCCCACAGCAATATGGCCGTAAACATTGAAGATCATTTGAAACAGTGGCACTCTTTAGCTTGCAAAATTCAGGCTCTCAAATAGCTTTACATCAGATGCAAAATGCATTCACTAGAACCGAGTGATAACGTTGGCTCTCCCTCTATTCTAAACAAATGTAATCCTACATTCTAGCAAGATATATTACAAGAAGCCACACCTTCCTATCTATGGTCAAAACTGAAGAGACCTACTACATCTTCTACAAAAAGAATATATGTGGTAGTTACCTTAGAAGTGCTCCAGAATAGGTGATGCCAAAAAATATCGTCGGCCTATCAATTCTGTAATCAGAAGCAATCAGCTAGAAGCTCTCCAACTCCTCTCCCATGGGTAGTCTCGAGCTTGTCACAGCCTCGTCGGTGTCAGCAGGCAACAGTCAAACGGAATGTAGAAGACTGATTATACTTGATACTCATTGCAACAGATTCCTCGCTTTCTTTTCTGAATTTTATCCCAGAGGCACATCAGCTGCCTTGGCTCCTGGTAGTGGGCAACTACATACCCATCCTCGCACCCTTCCACCAGGATCCTTCCATCGTTCTGGTATTTGACATCCAAACCTTCCTTCTTCATCTCGTTGATCCATATTCCCATCGCCACATCCTCCAGCTTGAACATCTGCAAGTCAAACTCCAGTTAATATCCTGCACCACACAGCTGGACTGCATGGCATTTTTATTCAATCTGCATTCAGTATCTTTTCTGATAGAGGCAACTGGAGACAACTCTTCTTTTCCAAAAAAAATTAGAAGCGTGTGTGTACCTTTAGCTCCCCTCTCTTGTGTTTCCTGTAAACTTCTTTCGCTATATCCCGAGATACAATGTATCCCGGGCCATGTGCCCAAGGGGGATAACTTTCCTCAGGCCATTCCTACGCACAAAAAAAGGAGTTCAGATGGTTGAGAGTAGATAGCACCAAAAGCATTTGCCCAAGCATCTACTACATTTTTTTTTGAAGTTTAAACAGGCAAAAGATCGTTCTGAATTAATTGACTCGGATTTAGTACAAGTTCTAAACTTGTACTAAATCTGAGTCAATTAATTCAGAACGGAGGGAGTACATGATTAATGCAAATGTTACTAGAGACAAGATTCCATCACAAACATTAAGAGAGTATCCCTGTGCCAAAATGTATTTTGCACAATGGTGCAATATTTTTTTTTAGTTTAAAACATGTTACCTCTGCAGTTATGTACCACTTGCTATACGGATCCCGATGAGGCTGGGAATCAGAATTGACACGGCCATACAGCAGTCCATGGCTGATATTTACTTGATTTAGGGAGGAAATTATCTCATCTACACGAACAAAAGCATCATCATCTGTTTTCATCACATACTTGGCTGAAAGCACATTTGTCTGCACAAGAGAAGTGATGTCACAAGATGCAGAATGCAGGACAACCGCACAAGTCCAAGTGTTAACTAAATAAAAATCTCCGGAAAAAGCAGACACATACCCCGTAGATGCAAATGGCAATGGTCTTCCAAAGAATCAAGCTGTAATAATCAACAAACGGCATCAATTGAATGTCTCCATATGTCCTTGCTTCATTCCAGAGCTCCTCATTCACCACCTCATTTTTATGCTTTTAACAAAGGCAAAAAAAAGGGGCACATGAGTATTGACTATGGAGTGGAGAACTGTAATTCAAACTAGTATACGAAAGAATAGAAGACATAAATCTTAAGCTAACAGTGTTGTATTGTGATCAGTTGTAAGCAAGTACGCAGTGAACATAGATGCAATCAAAGACATGAAGAAAAATAAATGTTCAATATGCATGACAGTATGAGGAATAACATGAATGATGCCATGTGCTATGATGTTACTCATATGCAGCACCACACATTATTTGGCAAATGCACACGAATTGCAAATATTTTGCTACAACTACTAAATCGTATGAAAAACTGCAGATTATGATATCCTCATCCTTACCAGGCCAACAAAGAACCGGACTACGACTTTTCCTGATCGGACAGCATCATATTGCATCCAAGTTCTGCGAACAGCCATCCTGCGTTTAAAATTATTTGCTGTAGAGAATATCCCAATAAACAGATCAACGAATTTATCCACTGCGACAAGTGGAGCCTTCAATATTTTCAAGTCAGTGACATGCTCAAAGTCCTCTGTTGTAGGCAGTCCACTTGCTATCACAGACAGCAATTTAATATCTCCTGTAATTCTTACTTCGCCAACAAAGCCAGGCTCCAAATCCTGGTAAAGGAAATGTGTGATGATTAGCAATGCAAATATAACAGAGCGAAAAAACTTAGTTACACAATTAGAATATGGAACAATGGCTTTCATAGATCATAGAATGACACAACAGATATTTTGTTACCCTGAAAATTTTGTCTTTCTTAAAGACTATCACAAAATGCAACAGCACGATTAACTTATACAGGACTTGCCTCTCGAAATGCAAAAGAAGTGACATGTTTCCCATCTACAGTCATATGGATACCCTCTGCTCCAATGCGAAGAATTGCTATAGCAAGATGTCCTTGTTTGAATGGATAATATTTTTTAGGCTCTGCCATCTTTTTCCTTGTATGTTGCATGCTTGAAAAATTGGAACGTAACTTCGAGGCCAAGTTGTGTTTCTGGTCACTGCCCACCATGCTACTACATTTTTCTAAATCATCCACTGAAAAACAACAGAAAACAAATACGTCAACCCTGGCATAAGAAAAGATGCATATTGCTTACGAAGACTCAAATCCATCTTGTTTGACAAGTCTTAATGGATATAAATACAAATAAGAATGCATTTTTATGATGTTATATCACCATGTCCGAGAAAGAATGTATGATATAGGGCAAAGAAAGAAAGAAAGAAAGAAAGAAAGAAAGAAAGAAAGAAAGAAAGAGTACCTTTTGCACTGTCCTTGGCGTTTGAATCAGAAGATGGGCAACGGTCTTCAGAACCCCAATCCTCAGCTATAGTCCATGTATTTTGGACAATTACAGGATCTTCTGTAAGTTTATCACCAAGAAGACGGACATTGTAATGAAGCACAATTGGCGGGTCTGGTTCACCAGGTACTGCAGACCCAGTCAAGTCAATCTTAAAATTACCCAGAAGACCACCAGGAGTACCAATAATAGTTACCGAAGAGCCCTGAATAAGCCCACATGGTACCTTTAAGACAAATCTATCACCTAACCACGTAACATTCATTCTTCGAATAGAGTATGGGCATTGCTTCTCTCTGTCGTTGTGTTGTGTGCTGCCATTGGGTGAAACAAGTGAATCCTCACGTTCAAGGGCTGCATTTAGCTTCCTCCACGCAACTCCAGCTTCCTTGATCGCATCCAATCCATCTGGTAGGACGTGGGCTTTACTTACCAGGTCTCTCAGACGATTCCAAGAATGCAGTGACTGTATTTCTTGATCAGAGAGATTTCTGGTTATGGAAAGGCTGGAAGCTAACAATTCAGTTGACACTACTTGAGAGAAGTTCTGTGGATTATGAACTGCAGGTGGATTAGGAAGTTGTAGCCAGTGTAGCTGTGCCGTGCTGTTTTGTTGGAAGACATACTGAAGAGATCTTTCCGCGAGCGGGCTGTCCAGTATCACATATCTTAACATCAAGATTACGAGCAAAGATACTATGATGGAGCCACCGTGCCATTTCTTCATCACTCAAAACTGTTAGTATCACATCACCATACGCTGAATTCAAAGTCAACTCCTGCTGAAGTAGCAGCACTGCCTGGTACTCATCAACGCCTTGAATGTCACACAAATGTTCCACCACACTGACACTGAGGAGGTAGGTTGGTGTCTCCTGCCTGCCAAGGTGAAGAAGCACTAGAAAGAAGAAGGAACTTTATCCTGAAAAAAGAAGAAGAAGAAATCGATGATGGTGCTTAACAGCCGCGATGAGACGCTGATTGCATGAAAAGTATATCACACACACAGCTACATCCATGTTGCAAACAACGGGCTTACATAAGAAGATCAAAACACACATTCATACAGAGCTGCACACCGGAATCGATCTTTAGATGACAGCGTAGCCTCGTAGCATCTCAAAAACTATGGTCCCTTGGTGTCATGCTGCACATCAGCAACCAAAACTACCGAATCCTTTCGCCGTGATGTGAATATGATGATAACGAACTCGCGAGTTTAAACGTCCCATGTCCTGAAATGAATAACCAAATCATTCGCGTCTAGAACTAGAAGGCGGGGCTTAAGTGCGACGGACGGAATGGCGGAGCTAGCTGGGAAGTTCAAACTAGTGACCCGGCCCTGCGCCTAAACTCAAGGCGCGTCACCCAGGGAGCAGCGCACTAGCGAGATCAACGAAAAGTCACCCCGGACTCGCAAAACAAACAAAAAGACAAGTCAAAACAAAACAAAAGAGAGCATCCACTTTTATTCAGCGGAAATTACACGGGACGTGCAGCGGGAATCTAGCGGCAGCCCACCGACAGTTTATTCCTTGCATTTGGACGGCAAAAGGGGGAGAGAGACTCACCGCCCACAGGGGAAGGCAGGGGTAGGGATCGCCGGAATGTGGACGGCAAACCGCCTCCGCGCGATTCAGAGCCGGCAGAGGCCGAGATGCGGTGGCGCAATGCGCGTGGAGTGGTCGGGCGAGGGGCAGAGAGCCGGCTGTGCGCGAGACGAGGTGTGGGAGCAGCAGAGCAGGGCGGTGTGGAGGGAGGGGAGATGTGAAGCGAAGAAGAAGCGAGGGGAGGGGAGGGGAGGGGGAGAGAAGACGACCAGCGAAGGGAGGTAGTCGCAGGCTTCCAGTCCACGCTTGCTTCGCTACGGACCCCAACCTAATACTCCACCTTGATTTCTTTTCTGCAGTGCCGCGGCAGAGAGAGAGAGAGAGCCCAACTCAAAAAAGAAAGAAAGAGGACAGAGAGTCGTGTCTCGGGGGTGGGGCCGCACGTTGCACGCTGCTCGGTGGCGGATTCTCTGACTTGAAATAGCCTGACTTTGTTTTATTGACAGATGAGTCCTACCTTCCGGTAGACCTCATAAATCAGTGACTTAAAATTAGGTAGGGAAAAGTTAGAGAACCCGTGTCGGCTTTGCGGGTTGAGAACCGAGGTTACTTCTCTGAAGGCAGCCACATAAGCTTGCAAAACTTAAATCATACACGTCAGCCCAAACCCTCTCGTCCCCAAATCAAATAGTGGGTCGCCTGCCGTAGTGAGGTGAGAATTGCTAGAGCAGTTTTAAGAAGTGAAGTTCTACATAAACAATTTTTTTAAAAAAGAAGATGTGTGATCCTTCAAACCTCTCATGCACAAATAAGAACACGGTAAATAACGAACAACCTCTCAAACTAGAAATCATAGATTTGGTAGCCCTAGTCGTCCTATGTCGACCCCGCTCCTCGTGGCATCTGAGAACGCCATCTGTATGGTGGTCCGATGTTAGCTTTTGTACCCCGTGTGTTAAACTTGTGTCCCTCTTAATTAGGGATGACTGATCATCAAAAAAAACAAAGAGCGTATAATAGAATAAACATATTACTTTGCTGACCCTTGGGCATAGCTTGGACACGAGAGAAATATCAATGGAGCAAAGGATGAGTGGATAGGCTGTACCCTAGCTGAACCTTGAGTAGTCAAAATTGGCAGCAAAGTTTAGCTAGAGAAATAGAGCAAGAGAACGACATCCACCCCCAACGGCCGCAGATCCCGACCTTGCTAATTTGGTTGAGGCGTGGACTATATTTCTCTTATAGAAATGAGAGGATGTGTAGAGGAAGCTGCAGGGACTAAATATTTTGTGGGGACTAAATATTTTGTGGAGAGGGGGAAGAAGAGGAAGCGGGAGGAGACGAACCAGGTGGTGTAGGGCAACGCGTGGGAAGAGGAGGAAGCGCTAAAGCTGATCCCGGGCAGCGTGTGAGAAGAGGAAGTGATAGGTTACAGAGAAAAAAATTTGAGAAAAATATGTTATTTTTTCAAGTGACGTAGCAATTGGAGTTGGCATGCGCAGGTGGAGGTAGTTTTTGGGCTGAGGCGTCATGTTGGTATTGCTTAGAGATGTTTGTTCAGAGGTGGCATGCTTGTATGTTAAGAGAATTCATGTAGTGGGTCTTTGCTATATGGTAGAATGTTAGGAAGAAGAGAGGCGTGCGGTTAATTAACGGGTAAATCGATCGAAACCGGTATGGACACTCTTTACCGTCCTTGCCGTCGTTCACGGGCACTCCAAACCCAACGCACACCTGGGCCTAACCCCATCAACGAAAGAGCACTTGAGGGGCGCAACCAACAGTGTGGCCACATGTGGGTGTTGCTATAAGAACACCTAGCCGAATGGAGCCGGTCCGCCGAAATATAAAGAAGTTCACTGTCACGCAAATAGGAGTCCATATCCACACCACTCAGACGACTCGTCAGGACCCCGCTTGGGAATCCTCATCCACCTACAACTTTGCAATCGAAGCACCGAAAGAACCACCACCATGTTGGCGGAATCGGGACAATTAACAGTTGGGTGATCCTTTGTACGCTATGAGCGTGCATGAAAAATACTACTCCCTTCCATCTTTTCCGTCGTTACATAATCAATCAATAACACATACATAGTACATCTAGCAAGCCTAACTCGCGACACTTTTTATAAGTCGGAGAGGTAGTACCAAAATTTCCAAGCAAGCTTGTACCTTTCTGCTCCAGAGCGTGAGATTTGGTCAGAGACGTGTAGCGTGCCCGTCCAAACCCGGCGCTATATATTCTTTGCAAAAAGTCCGTGTCCGTGCAAACGTAGTACGACTGGTGGCTTAATTCATTTAACGGGTCAAGGACGGCGCACACGCCATCAACGTTTGTTTAAACGATCAAAGAACTTGACCTAGCGCAAGAAAAATGGAAAAAACTTGACCTGACTCAGTACCGTGCGTCACTATTTTGAACGACATCGTATTCGATAGTGCACGTACTACTAATCTATGATGCCGTGCGTCGTCTAGTCTAGTGTAAATAACCTCGTACTACGTCTTTATCGACGGAGAGCTGCCAAGTCCAAGTCCCGAGCAAAGCCATTCCCTTTCGCTTTTTTCCTTGAGCTTTTCTTTCTCAAAGGTTCCCTCGAATGAGAACGGAGGGTTCCCAATTCTAAACGAGAGGAAAAGCCGGTCCATATTACATATACTCCCTCATATTCAAAATGGTTGGTACATATTCGGTTAGATATATATGGATACGTGTACCTCACATTACAATATGTTTAGTTACATCCGTATTTATTATACAAATCTATGACAATCGTTTCTAGTTTAGTCCAAGCTAGGGAGGAGTATGCATGTCGTACAATTAGGCATAAGATAATTTTTATGGTTACCAAAGCCCCGTTTTAAAATTACCACATGAAATCAGCCTCCCTGCATGCAGGATGGCTGGATGCATGAGCCCGACGAGTAATTGAGCATCAGGTGCTCCAGCAAGAACATTATATATAAGCAGACAAGGTGTATGATAGACGATGTTTTTCTTCTTTTTTTCCGAAATATTATAGACAGTCACATTTCGGTTCTGGTGTGATGCAGGTGCACCAGCTAGGTTGCGCATGTCGTCAAGTTTTATTTTCTTTCGGTGGCCGGCCATCTCTCAAAACATCTGCATCAGATGCCGTTATCCTTGAACGCTGAAGCTGGAATTTGTGGGGGCCTCACCTGCACCAGCATAGCACCCAGCAGACCAACTAATTTGATGTTTACAGCGTATCTTATATATTTTTAAACTATGTCTATGATGTGAGCTATCAAAAGATAAGAATACAACCTATTTCTAAGTACTTGAATATTGGAAGAGAAATTTGCACGTGGTCTTCTTTGGGAGCCATGCCGAGCAAGTAGAACGTAGACATATACACACACGCGCGTCATACATATCATGGATCGAAGACTTGGAATCACAAGGTTTCGAGAATGAAGACGACCATTACCATACGTATATCTCGGTGTTAACTACATGTTTCGATGAGCCACATAGACACCAAATGTAGGGTCTAATTCTTGTTTTGCTGGAGATATAGTCATACAACCACACTCAGAGTGTCCTTTTTATGATAGCTGATTATTGTTTTCAAGATAACTGACTATGAGTTTTGCCTCTCGGGTGACAACGCACCCTATAATCACCTTTTCATTCTGAAAATAGCTAAAATATTCTGAATCTTGGAAATCACACTTCAGTAAGTATTGTACTCCTATAGAAAAATTTGGCAAAAAATTGGTTACCTTGTCTTTAGAGCGAAAAAAAACAAGTTTGTGACACTATATACCACGAACAATATTTGTATATATATAGCGTTTTTTGGCAAAATATTTGACCTGGGATACAATGAAAGTCAATTCTTTGTGTACTTCTTATACAAGTATAGTTCTTTATCATGTTTGCCTGGAAAAAAAAATCGGAATTTTTAGACTTCATAAATTTGTTTTTTTTTCCACATTCCAGTGGACGTTGGCACCCATGTGCACCGATGTATTGTTGGTATAACTGAGATTGCTTTATAATAGTAACGCGAGTTACACGAGAAGCAAGCCTAAAAGTTTTTAATTTGTGCCACGTCTTGAGCCCTGTCATATAGTGGTGATATTGTCAAGTTCTTTTTTCGCTTTATTACTTAAATAGTCTTAAACATTACACCCGGCCTCTGTATAACGAAGATGCACACAGCCGCAATATTCAAAGTTCAAAGTAAATAAAAAGTACGCTAGACGTATTACTTATCATGATGAGAAAGTGTAAAAACGCCTAAAGTGTAGGAGGGCCAATCCGCAAATTATGTCGTCATCCATGTTGGGATAAAAAGTCTCTTGCCGTATCCTCCAGTCTGGTACACACCTCCATAAATAGGTCTCGATGCTCCACACGTTGCAACGGAGACCCCGAACGGAGTGTAGCAGTAGTCCAGTAGATAACCTGCATGAGAGAAGAATTTTTCATCAAAAACCTTGTCATTTCTACAGAGCCAAAGCGACCATATTACGGCCAGTGCTGGCATCCTAACAAGTTGTTTGAACCTATCGTCCACACCATTGAGTCATGCACCAAAAATATTGGCGACGCTTGTTGGTGGGTATAAGATAGAACCTATGTGGATGATTGATCATATAGAATTAGCAAATTTGCACTTAAAGAATAAGTGCTTAATTGTCTTATCTTTGTGACAATACACGCATCTTTTTACTTCCATGCCGATTGCGTTTTGCTAGGTTATCCTTTGTTAATATCACCCCTCGACGTAGATACCACGTAAAAACCTTGTTTTTAGTGGTATCTTCATCTTCCATATGCTTTTATTATTTTCCACTGGCACGTCCGGTTGGATTTGAGCTTAATACATAGTCCACTGTGAATTTACCAGATTTGTGTAAATTTCACCGAAACTTGTCAGTCCCCTGTGTCAGGTTGACCAAAGCCAACCGTTGCAGCAACTCATTGCAAGATGCTAGTCGGGGACCAATAAGATCTATTCTGAACGTCACATTCGGTGGGAAATTCTCCAACACCTTATAAAGTGTATCACTTTTATGACGTCCTAGGACTATATTTTATAAAGCCGGATATTGTTTTTGGAGGGAGGCTGACGTACCCACCTATCTTCGCAGAACCTTATCTCCGACCATTAATGGAAAAAGTACCATATGGGAAGAAGAATTTCTTCGTAGCCATTAGGCCAGCCCAAAAATGTTAATCACCTGATTTTCAGGAGACCTGGGAAACCACATTCCTTTTAATGTACTTTCTCCTTAGTATAGTTTGCCATACCATGTTCTCAGATAATAGCTTAAACAACCATTTACCTAGAAGAGCCCGGTTTTTGGCCTGAAGATCATGGATCCCCGCCAAATACCTTGGGGCGACATACTATACTCCATTTAGCCAGTCGATATTTCTTTTTCTCATTGTCCCCTTGCCAAAAAAAATCTTGAACGAAAGCAATCCAATCGATATAAGACTTCCTTAGGCAATTGGAAAAAAGGAAATCATGTAAAGTACCATGTTGGTTAGAACTGAATTAATAAGTGCCAGTCTACCACCTAGGGACAATATTTTTTCCTTTCCAACTAGATAGTCTTTTCTGAAGCCTTTCCTCGACGTGTTTCCATGGTGCGGTCGTAAGCCTTCCGAAATGAATCGGAATGCCTAGATAGTCAATTGGAAACTGGCATTACCCACGGCTAAATAATTCATGGTCAACTCTTCGTTTGAAAATGCTAAAACAGGGGGTGTATCTGGTGGAGAAGATCGTCGGAAGGCGTGTCTAATGGATCGTTCCGCATTATTATTAACTAGTAGGAGCAGTAAAACAGATCAGCAGCTCGATTGACTTCAAATTGTAAAGGACGTGGGATCCATCAGGCATCCTAGGTTTTTCCAGTTAGATCGATCAATTGTTATTAGAAGCACTTCATGTTCCACTGCTTGAAGGAAAAATATTGCAATCAAGCACTGCATACCATGTTATTTTTGTCCAAAGGCAAACCATTTGATATTTGACTAAGTTTACACAAAGATGATGTTCAAAATTAGCCCCACATTCCAGGACCAACTATGAATCCATGTAACACTTTCTTCCTCCCTTTCATCATGTTGTCAGTAATCACAAGGATCACACTAAATTCAGTCGGCGCTAGTCTTTCCTAGGAGTAATAGTGTCTATTCATATAGCGAGGGTATGGATGATATAAAAATACCCTAACCATTGCAGGACATCACGCTAAAATCTACAACTACTGCTAATAATGCATGATGCTTTCTCCCTGCAATCCCAATATATTTTTCACTGCAGCGGGCCGATAGAAGTATTAAGGCCTTAAAAGGTAGCCCACTCGTTTAGGGGCTGAACACAGTTTCCCGGCTCGGCCTTGCCCTTTGAGTTATCTGTCTAATCTGAGCAGAAGCCCCGTCCTACAAATATTTTTGGAAACAAAATGGATATTTATTACTCTGAAGTGTTGGTTCAAGTGGTACACAATTTTCGCGCCAGATTACGGTCTGAATCTAATGAGGGTCATATAGGATGATCCTACAATTTTGGCTCCATGTTTCATAGCGGGTTGACTAGATAGTGTTGTTTTTTCCATCATCGGTTTATCCATGCAAGGAAAAAAATTCACACGTATCATGATGATTTTCCTTCCAACCGGGCTGACCCCCTTTCCATTAATTTTCATCAACGGAAATACAAAATTTAAAATCGAACCACATATCCAAAGGAGAAGAAAAGAAACTAGAGGGACAACGAGCTGGTGCAACAGCAGGAAAGAGAACTTGATCTCGAGTAAACCTGTAGGGCAAAAATCTGCTGCCACAAACGAACAATCCAATCAAACAAACAAACAAACAGATCACCACCACAACAGCGAAAACTGGAAATCCTACTGGAGTATCTAAAACCACCCAAACACAAACATCTCTCGTTCCATGATGATGATCAACCGGTATCACACCTCAGCCGCTTGATAATGCTTAATTCACACCACTATCTCCACACAACTTAAATCAAATTGGATATGCGTGACACCGTCTTCCGTGGGATGCTTCACACCTCGACTCAAAGTGAAAGTTTCTAAGTCATCATGTCTCTAGTTTCTTAACTGATAAACTCTAGCAATTTTGCTAGAAATACAATTCTCTTCCATAATAAGAATATTATTATGCGCACTATTTTTTGTTTCTTGTCTGAATCCGTCCCGATTACAGCTAAGCATCTGTTTGAACATCCTGTCAAAAACAAGTCTCTGAACACTTTGTAGATGACAAGGTCAAAGATGAAGTTAACTCAAATATCCAGTGAAAATAAAGCTGAACTCAAATACGGAAGTGCTACTCGCTCCTGAATCCTGATGCGGAGATGGCCGCCTCCCATCCCAGTCGCCGCCCATCGCTGCGCGGCCGCCGCAGCCCCCGCCGACGAACTTGCCCGGCAACAAAACCGCTCCCTTGCGGCTCTCCTCCGACGCGGCCGCTTCGACGCAGCCAGGCGCCTCTTCGACGCCCTCCCCGCCCGCGGCGTCGTGACCTGGAACACGTTCCTCGCGGCGCTAGCACGCGGCCGCGACGTGAGCGCCGCGCGGGCCTTCTTCGCCTCTATGCCAGTCCGGGACGCCGTGTCGTGGAACACGCTCCTGGCTGCCTACGCCCGCTCGCCGCGCTCCGACCACCTCGCCGCCGCGCGCCGGCTGTTCGACGAAATGCCACACCGCGACGCCGTCACCTGGAACACCCTCATCGGTGCCTACGTGCGCCGCGGGCTCATGGGCGACGCTGAGAAGCTGTTCGGTGAGATGCCTCGGCGGAACATCGCTTCTTGGAACACGATGGTCTCCGGGTTCTTTGCCGCTGGCCAGGTGAAGAAGGCCCTTGCAATGTTCGATGCGATGCCTGTGAAGGACTCGGCGTCGCTGGGATCACTGGTGTCTGGGCTTACGAGGAACGGCCGGTTGGATGAGGCCGAGGAGCGGTTGACAAAGCGCTTGAGGGTCGTGGACATGGACATGGCTGCTGATGCTTACAATACGCTGATTGCTGCGTATGGCCAAGTTGGGAGGGTGGCCGATGCCAGGAGATTATTTGATATGATACCCAGAGCTCAGCACCAGCACAAGATGAGCAACATTAGGGTGTTTGAGAGGAACATTGTGTCATGGAACTCAATGATGATGTGCTATACGAGAACTGGAGATGTTTGCTCAGCTAGGACATTGTTTGACGAGATGCCGGCTAAGGACCTCGTATCATGGAACACTATGATTGCTGGGTATACCAAGGTGCCGGATATGCAGGAAGCAGAGAAGCTGTTTTGGGAAATGCCTGACCCTGATGTAGTGTCTTGGAATTTAATAATACAAGGATTCACACAGATTGGAGAGGTTGAGCATGCCCGTGGATTTTTCGATAAAATGCCAGAACGTGGAATCATCTCCTGGAATACAATGATATCAGGTTATGAGCAAAATGGAGACTATGATAGCACACTCAAGCTGTTCTCAAAGATGCTAGAAGTTGGTGAGATGCCTGATCGACACACCTTTTCTTCAGTTCTAGCAGCATGTGCATCGCTCCCTATGTTGCGCCTTGGAGCTCAGCTCCACCAACTTATTGAGAAGTCGTTTCTGCCAGATACTCCAACCAGCAATGCCCTTATCACAATGTACTCCAGGGGCGGGGCACTAACCCATGCAGAAGCTATCTTTAAGCAGATGCAAATGCAAAAAGATATAGTGTCTTGGAATGCACTGATAGCAGGTTATGAACACCATGGTCGTGCTACAGAAGCTTTGCAGCTGTTTGAAGAAATGAGGAGTGCCAGGGTTACGTCAACACACGTAACCTTTATTTCTCTCTTGAGTGCATGTGGAAATGCTGGCCTTGTCTCTGAAGGATGGAGGGTTTTCCGCACCATGGTTCATCAGTATGGCATTGCTGCTAGGATTGAGCACTATGCAGCACTTGTCAATCTCATAGGTCGACATGGTAACCTCAATGATGCATTGGAGGTAATCAATAGCATGTCCATTGCTCCAGATCGATCTGTGTGGGGAGCTTTCCTCGGAGCCTGTACAGCGAAGAAGAATGAACAACTGGCTCACATGGCTGCAAAGGAATTATCCAAGGTTGACCCTGAGAGTTCTGCTCCATATGTTTTGATTCATAACTTACATGCTCAAGAGGGGAGGTGGGGAAGTGCATCTGTTGTAAGGGAAGAGATGGAACGTCAAGGTGTTCACAAGCATGCTGGGTATAGCTGGATTGATGTGCATGACAAGGTGCATGTCTTCATCTCAGGGGATACCTCGCATCCCCTTATCCACGAGATTATTTCAGTTCTAACAAGTTTCGACATGTCATGTAGAGATTGGAGCTAGACGGTATGGTGAAACTGTTGTATTTCTTACATAGAACAAAGAAAAAGATTTTGCAGTGTAGAAACGAAGTGTTCCTGTCTCCGATTCATCTTGACTTGTACATATCACATTCATGTACTGTTTGTATTTTGTAACCTGCTGAAATCAACAAGCAGCTATTTGCATGCTCTGTCATTTACCAATTTAAGTGTTTAAAGCCGTCCGTTAAGATTGTTGTGTTCAAATTTTGATGAATTTATGCATGAATACCCAAGGTAGACTAGTTTACTGATTTATTTTCCACAGTGATGTGATTTTCTTGGTTTTGGTAGGGCTTCAGGCTTCAGCAGCACAATTCAAGAAACATGGAGATGAGCTAGGCAGCTCAAGTGAGTTTCTGTTACTCCTACTTGTTTGCTACACACGTGTTTATATACACAATCTACTTCCAAGTGTTGTTTCACCTTTAATCATGAACGTGTATTGACACATAATCTCTCTCTTGAACACACACGTGCAAAGCCCGGTTCAACAGTAACCGTAGTAGTCCATGGCCGAACAGAAGCAAAAACAAGTTATAAGAATATCAGTTTGGGTAAAGTTCATCAGTAGGTAATGTGCGTTGGCAAAAGGATGACATGGATGGATGATGAAAATATGTGCACAATAATTCTTAATCCTGTATCAGTCCTTATAGTTCCAAGAATTATAAATAGTAGTATCTCTGGAAAACAAATCATGCAGACTCTAGGTGAAAAGTTTTGATTAGTCAATTTAATACTCTTGAATGCACGAAACCCAAAGCATGTTATGCCACTACCCAAAAGGTAATTATTACCACGCAGCCAATCACACTATTACTCCCTTTTCTGTAACTCCCGATCCATTAGCCACTCTTTGAATTAATTACTCGCATGATTTTCAATATGAGCCGTTTCCATGTACCAGCATTTAAGAGCTGGCTTTGCCTTTCATCGGCTCCATATATATTTGCCTACACACGGGCTAGTCTTGCCTTCATCAGTTCCATACATATTTGGCTGCCCAGGCTCTAATTTCTGTAGAGAGAATGGATTGCAACAAAGAACAGAGGTACAGTAGTAAGATATTGCACAGTGTACATCATGAAGGAGTACCGTTGTTCTTGCGAAGTTGATTTATCTTATTTTCCTTGCACCAGCTTGTGGCCGTATTGGCCAAGTGATTGGCTTGATAGTTACCTGCTTGAAGAGGAAGAGCTCCTCTCCGTTCTACCTTTCCCGAGCTTCTGTTCCCAACCATTATGCTCTACTGGCTCCACCGTTGGGCAGACTAGCATTCCTCAAGGTATGATTCTACTCTTTCTTTTAATTTGAGCACTACTGTCTGAAGTTGTAGACATCTCAGCTCATTGCCTTGTTCCTTGTGAGTTGTGAACAGGCGAGCTTGATACAACCTTTGAGGATGACATACGGAGGTTTTGGGACGATACAGATCAATCTAGTAACATCAGAGAAGGGAGCAAGAAGGGGATACCACTACTGTGTTACAGTGAGGAGAATGCTGCAGCATCCAACAGCATGGCCACAGACCGTGTTCAATCAGAAAAGGTGTTGACGTTCGAGCTTGTGTCCCAATACTTCTACATGCCAATCGCCCAGGCGGCTCGAGAGCTGAACGTCGGGCTCACCATCCTGAAGAAAAGGTGCAGAGAGCTTGGGATACCCAGGTGGCCGCATCGCAAGATGAAGAGCTTGCAGGCCCTCATCAACAATGTCGAGGTCCGTTCCCTCTTTATCTATATTGGTTCTCTTTTCTCTTAGTATGAATCGACCACCATGTCACATCTGTTTGTTTCATTGTGTAATTAATCATCTGGGATGTCGTTGGTCACGGTTGCAGGTCCTGCAGGAGGCGAGCAAGGCACACGACCACGAGCAGCTGAGGGCGATGGTCGAGATGCTGGAGCAGGAGAGGAGGCTCCTGGAACAGAAGCCATGTGTTGAGCTCAAGGAGAAGACGAAGAGGCTTAGACAGGCCTGCTTCAAGGCCAGCTACAAGAAGAGGCGGGTCTTGGCTCTTGGAGCTGGGCAGGCATCCAAGTACTACTGATGTAGACAGAGCATATCGCTTTGGACAGAGTATATATATATAAAGCAAGTCGTTCTTCCATGTTTTATCATGGCAGTCTAGCGTGCCTGACTCTATCTCCTACTCGTACTTCTAATTTTCTGCTTGGGCTGAACACCTGCTTGTATGTAGTATTTACTAGTATGTCAAGCATGTGAGGCAGCTTTCATTTTTACATTGTGCTACATATGCTATTGTTCTACAGTCTACACTTCACAATTCTACTGTCCGCAGTAACCAACAAGCATGTTTGTCCTTGCGGCCGTGTCCCGCTGCTCCTTGCTGCCAATGTCGACGTGCTCCGACTAGACCAACCTGAACACTCATTGCCGGTGAGCGTCTCCTCCATGAGCACGCCCACAAGGTGGTTGATGGCCGGCTGGGTCGTCGCCGATGGCCTTCACTGTAATGTCTGATGTCGGGAGCGAGCTTCTCGGACATGGAGTTCCTGGCCAGCATCTGCAGCACCACGTCCCCGCTCTGTGCGGCCTGGTCCGTCAGTCATCTTGCTGCTGCCGTCCGTCATGCTGGTACCCTCGCGGCCGGCGAGTCATCGATCTACTTGACGGCGACGACCGGCGAGGATGGCGGCCACATCGGGCTCCAACTTTAAACCTTAGGACTGACTAGTCTTCTTCCCTTTTGGATTAAGGTTTCATCTTTTTTGTCTGGATTAAAGTACTAGTTTTTTCAGAATAATTACTACTAATGTTGATTGTCTGGAAACTAGCCAGAATTCTGCTCTGGTTTTGTTTGGTGTCCTCCCATCTCTCAATTTTGAATCAATATTTTTCCGAGAAAATTTTCGTACCACAGTTACAGGGCGTGACAGCTTATGGGCAGAGAGCTAGCTAGCTATTATTTCATCCTGCATGTATCTATCTTATATGTAATCTACAAGAACTTCCAATCACAACAAAGTTCTCCTTTCTATTTGTATCGTGTCATCATTTTTTTTATCAAAGGGTTCATCATTTTTTATCCACCTTCCCCGTACCCAGTATCACACAATATTCATTTGATTTCTCTTGTTTAGGCCACCATACCTGGTATCATACAATATTCATTTACTTTCACTTGTTTAGGCCAATGTAGAACAAGATCATTTATTTTTTGTTATGCACTCTATATCTATTTGGGCATGCTGTGTCTCCCCATTCCTGTTGAAGCAAGAACTTGATGAAAGCAAATAAGAGAGGCGATATGCCTACTGCAAAGTTATGATGACTAATTTCATGGAACTGGCCATGATGGCTTTTGTGTAGAGCAGTTTTGTGATGTACCCGTGAAGTTTATACATTATCATGCTCTATGTACCTCAAATTTCCGCAAGATCAAGATTTGTTATGTGTATTGGCATTTATTATTTCTTGGACAAAAGCTTCTATATATATCCCTGTCTGGTTTCATTTGCTACAGTGGGCAGGTTTACATAACGCTGCAGATCAGGGCAGGAACTGACATGCTGATGCATCTTGCTACGTCGAGTATTGCTGCGACTGCTGCTGGAAATACTGGACATTCTGCTGCTGGAAATGCTGCCCCACTTCTGCTGAAAGGTCCTGATGATGATGAAGACAATTAGAAGCTCTTGGTGTCATATGAAGCTTTGGTTACTGATTACCTCATGGTTTGCCTGCGTCCAACATGAGATGCTGAGGGCGATGTTGGAGATGCAGGAGCTGCAGAGGAGGTTCCTCTGGTTGGGAGAGGTATCCAAGTAGGAGTGATGAAGAGCATACATCTCACATAGGAGATGTCTCACTTACTCCTATGCATCCGTGACACCTCTTGTTGGCGCTGTTCACCCTGAGGATCTCCTCGCGGCCGCACACGTCGGGCAGGCCGACGGCGACGGACACCTGCTGGTTCAAGTATCTCCGGCCGGTTCGTGGCTGCGATCACGATGACGCCGCTAAACATGTACCTCAACAAGTTCCACATGGTTGCACTCAGGTAAGTGAATTGGGTTGAGTTGGCGAGCATCTCGACGATCCAAATGAGTGGCCTTGCCGGATCCTGTATGTTTGAAACTTTGAATATGTCTCTACGAACGATATCAAAATTCCAAATATGCTTTGCATTTATTCATTGTTTGAACAAGCCCTTAAATATATATATCAGCATTCAAAATATGTTTTCTCCCCGTTTGTTTGTGGTTTCATCAACAAATAAAATATGATTTGCTCAATTAAACAATTATGTAGTTATTATGCAACAACTAATGAGGCAATCTTGAAAATATCTTCCAAATTAATACTTTACAAATATATACACGATTGTCGACTTTCCTTCACACAAAAAACACAATTTGACAATTAATTAGTGTCCTAAAGCAATTAATTAGATAGTCTTGAGAATATTTGTAGTGAAAATGAGTATGGAATGGGATCATAATGCCTTTCGCCAGCTAAGCGCAGCTGTTTCGGACCGGTTGCACGTTTGAGAACAGCTTGTGCTTATGTTGTGAAACACGGTAGAACATAGACGCTCATATAGGCTTACACCTAAATAAAAGACACTAGCATTAAACCTAGAGTGGCCTGAGGCACAACCACCCTTCTAACCTGGTAAGCTCCAGCTTGTGCTTGCTTGGCGTTTTGCAATTTCCTCGCTGAAATTAAGAGCAAAGACCGGAGTCATATATATGCAACGTCTTGAGAGTACTTTGTCGTGATTTCTCGTTTCAGGCCAAAGAGTTGTTGTGCCAGATCGATCGACCCCCACATTATTTCTCTCCTTGAGTTGGCTGCGATCGAACCACGGAATCCGAGACAAAATCACACTAATCCGGTACCAAACACGTCTCTAGGTTCGAAAACAGAAAGTATCCAAGATATTGTGTGCGATTTACGTCTAGGTTCGAAAACTACAAGGCATAGCCAAGTTGAACACGGTTTATTATGCCTCGCTAGGTTAAGGGAATTCGATTCGAAGAGGGCAAGGAGTAATGCCACGGCCGTCATAATAGATCATCGGCCGCCCACACCGCTGCTCCACCACCTGCCAAGCTAGAAGCGAGACGATGGCCCGAGCAGACGTCGACATGGAGTTCGGGGGACTGCCGGCGGCGGCGCACCGTAGGCGGATCATCGCCGATGACTCCGTCGACGACGACGGCAAGCCCAAGAGAACAGGCAAGAAACCATATCCAACTCATCTCTGATCTCTCTATCTTTCTTTCTTTCAATGTGTATATATAGTGATCTCGACTTGCTGCAAACCGCATTGTTGGCACGCACGCGCGCACTCATCGCGAGTTCTTCGTACCCATGGAGACGAGATTAGTCTGCAGATTTATCGCCATTAATCTAATGCATATGCTTATGAATCTGGGCTTCGTCTGCATTTTTCCGGTTCAGAGAGCGCTGTTGGCCATTATTATCCAAGAATAACATATGAACTAGCTATTAACCGCAGTTTGTTTTGCCTTCCTCGTACAGGAACGGTGTGGACGGCGAGCGCGCACATCATAACGGCGGTGATCGGCTCCGGCGTGCTGTCGCTGCCGTGGTCGACGGCGCAGCTCGGCTGGGTCGCCGGTCCGGTCACGCTGCTCCTCTTCGCCGTCATCACCTACTACACCTCCGTGCTCCTCACGAACTGTTACCGCAGCGACGACGCCGTCACGGGGAAGAGGAACTACACCTACATGGAGGCCGTCGAAGCCTACCTAGGTACGTAAGCCCAACTTAATTGCCTGCTACCTTAACACACAGCTGTAAATTTCCCTATAATATAAATTCAGGCAACGTCTACACTACACACAATCTTTACCTGCTGAATTCACGCATGCAGGTAGCGGACAAGTATGGTTCTGTGGCCTCTGCCAGTACGTTAATCTGGTGGGCACTGCAATCGGATACACCATTACAGCATCCATCAGCGCCGCGTAAGTAGAACCACGTTGATCGGGTAAATCCATCTCATTTATTGTCGTTAATTCTCACCAGTTTTCATATATGATCATCACAAACAGAGCTTTGTATAAGGCCAACTGCTTCCACAAGAACGGACACTCTGCGGACTGCAGCGTGTACACAACCATGTACATGGTAGTCTTCGGCATCTCCCAGATCTTCTTCTCCCAGCTCCCCAACCTCCATGAGATGGCATGGCTGTCGATACTCGCCGCGGTAATGTCGTTCTCCTATGCGACCATCGGCGTCGGCCTCTCTTTGGCACAGACCATATCAGGTAAAATTAAAATTAAGGGCCTACGTACCTTCCCAAGGGAGCAACGCATTGATGCATTCCATATTTACTTCCCTGGTAAAAATAGTTACAGCCTTTTGATTTGGCGCTTGTGTTTATTTAACTATTAGTACGTTCCAATTGGCAGGTCCAACTGGAAAGACAACCATGGGCGGCACTCAAATTGGGGTAGACGTTACTTCGGCCGCGCAGAAGACATGGCTGACATTGCAAGCGCTCGGCAACATCGCATTCGCCTACTCTTATTCCATGGTTCTTATCGAAATTCAGGTATGCATCTCAAAAAGGTTGACACATATGTTGACTGTAAATTACTCGCAACAAGAGTGACTGTAAACGGTCTTAACTTGTGTGCTGCTACTAAACTAATTGCTCGTCTCTCGAAACGCATGCAGGACACGGTGAAGGCGCCTCCGGCCGAGAACAAGACGATGAGGAAGGCCAATCTCATGGGAGTCTCCACCACCACAGCCTTCTACATGCTCTGCGGCTGCCTCGGCTACACCGCCTTTGGCAATGCGGCGCCGGGGAACATGCTCACCGGGTTTGGTTTCTACGAGCCCTTCTGGCTCATAGACTTCGCCAACGCCTGCATCGTCATACACCTCATCGGTGCCTACCAGGTCTACTGCCAACCCATCTACGCCGCCGTCGAGAACTGGGCCGCCGGACGATGGCCCGGCTCAGACTTCGTCGTCCGCAAGTACCCCGTAGCCGGTGGCAGGTTCAACTTCAACATGTTTAGGCTGGTGTGGAGGACGGCCTTCGTCATCGTGAGCACGGTCCTGGCCATCTCCCTGCCCTTCTTCAACGACATCCTCGGCCTCCTCGGGGCGCTCGGCTTCTGGCCACTCACCGTCTACTTCCCGGTGGAGATGTACATCCGGCAGAGCAAAACCAAGAAGTTCTCCAAGAAATGGCTGGCGCTGCAGAGCCTGAGCTTTATGTGCTTTGTGGTGACGGTGGCTGTGACCGTCGCCTCCGTGGAGGGGATCACCCAATCCCTCAAGAACTATGTTCCATTCAAGACGAAAATGTGAAGCAAAATAGCCTAGTTGAGTGGAAGTCATCAAATTTGTATGTTTTTGGTTGGCAGAATAAGTTCGAGAAAAACAGATATATGCTTGGGTAGCAGAATATATAGCAAATTGATTGGAATGGAACCTACATGGTTGGACCTGAGGGAATATTCCTCCCACATGCATGCGGAACTATGTTGTAATGCCAAATTGGTGGAACTGTTCGATTCTTCATCTCTGATTTATTCTCTCACTAAATATCGAAACCACTTTCAATGAGATTTCACTGAAATTCACCAAGTTTATGTGTTTTGATGGACACTGAAATTATCAACTTCAATCAAAATATTTCAGACATTTCAGTAATGCACATTCAAATAAGTCTGCACATTAATTTCAAATTTTGTGCTATAATTTAATGAATTTTAAGGAAAAAATGTACTTTGAATGAAATGCAAACCGAACTGCCGACGGAATATTTCCGAAACTGAAATTTAAAACCATCGAACCCGTTTGTCAACATAGGGAACAACCGAGTCAGCATAGGAGGAGGCAAAATGTGGCGCACAATGCCCCATGCTAGCAGTAACAAAAGGTAACGAAGAAGAGGAGGCCATCGGAAGTTGTCAGCAAGCATCACGAATGGCTGGAACTCTGCTCGCCGATTAACAACAAAAAACAACCGCTGGCTAGGTTTATAAGATGATAGATACGAGCAGTTTCTTAGGAAGTAGTACAGTCTCCATCTCACAAGATTTTAGGCATTATTCCTATTCAGTCTTATGCAGCCTAAATTTCTATCTATATCTCTACATATGATAAGTACAGAGTACAGCCATAAGATGCTGTACTGGAATAGGCTCCACATGTGGTTCGTCCACGCCCCTACTCATATAATTCATAAGCTCTGGGCAATCTGTTTCAGCGAACTGTAAGTGCCTATGACTACAACTCCTACCCCAACAATGATAATACCCACGCAAACTACCTGCTCGAATCCCAGCTTTCTGCAAGTCCTGGATCTGATCTTCAGGTAGCAAGCACACGGAAGCAGCATCGTGGCGGTGCCGCTTAGCAACGAGCCGGTGAGCGCGACGGCGTAGGCGAAGAACGGCACGACAAGTGCCACAATGGTTGTGCTGACGACCAGCGCAGTCCTGATGGAGAGGCTGACGGCCTTGTTCTTGCCAACATGGAGGCTGTCCTCGATCGCCTCTGCTATCGGAGTGACCAGCAACGCAAACTTGGTGAACGGGTTGATCAGCGTGGTGTAGATGGCAATGCTGGAGCTGAACTTCCTCGATGGGAGATTGAGCGTCACCTGGGACTTCAATGACTCACCGTACATCAAGTACCCGATGACGCCCATGAGTCCATAGCCAAGAGTGCAGATGATGAAACAGAGAAGCAGTACCTGGAATGGAAGAAAAAAAAATTGAAGATGTGTTAGGCACATCGTTATGTCACTTATACTGCAGCTTTATGTTATCGGAAAGTTTCACAGGATTCCAGTTTCCAAAACTGGAGTTACCATTTGTAATTCCAAACAGTCAAAAAAGGTTATATTTTCCTTTTGAGTAAGAGCAGTTAATATAAATTTTGGTTTTCAATAAAAGAGTAAGGTGCTAATTAGAAAGAGAATATACGTTTTCTGGTCAAACAAAGACAAAAAATCAGTGAAAGTACTTCTTTTTTACTTACTGTTGGAAACATTTTTCTGTTACTCATTCCGGTGTATATCATCGGGAAAACTGCATGGCCACTGAAGCAGAATGAATATAGGCTCATCGCAGTTGGAATACCGGCCCAGTTCACAAGCACGCCTCTCTCATGGAAACCAATACCATCAAATGCTCCAACCCATATAACAGAGGCGATGAGAATGATGGAAGCCAAGACTCCTCCAAGAGAGACATACGCTAGCGCATTCAAGCTCCGAAACCATGTCGTTGGCAAAACTAACAGGCTGAAAATCAGAACAAACCCTTGCTTGCCTCCAATCTTGAGTCCAGCAACATGAAAGTTGACACTCGGAAATAATTTCTCCAGGTTATCACCCTCTAGTATCATGAAATCAATTGCTACAAGGTACAGCTCCAGGTACATGAATATTGCTACTATTATTTTTCCTTTCCGGCCGAAAGCCAGTTCACCTATATCAGGATAGGTCTTAACAACTGAGCTTGAATCTATGCATCTTTGTAGGAGAATCCCAGTGTAGAAGCAGATAATTGCTATTGTTGTGAAGATAAGCACGCTTAACCATCCTCCTTGAGACAATGCATAAGGAATAGATAATATTCCAACCCCTGCAAAATAGGATGTTAATACTGCAAGTTAGCTAGGTTAAAGAGAAATATGAGGAGGAAAGATAACTAAATAGTTATAGCATGACATCTCCAATCTCATGCTTGAGTAAGACAGAGAAAGCATGGAAGAAACCTGAGAGAGCATTAACTCCATTGAAGCAAGTTTTCAAGAAGCCAGTCCCTGACTTTGGAGGAGTACTGGCATCCATCACAAACTACTAGTGCTAGCTGTTGTACTAGAGCATGCTCATTACATTGCCTTTTAAAGAGAAGATTGGTGCAAGAAGGTAGCATTAGCAGAGCACTTTCTTGTGATAACTGACTAGATGTCCATCTCTAGAAAAGAAAGGAAAAGAAAATGGAAAAAAAAGTACTGACTGGAGTTGCAAGGTCGGCAAAATGGATCTGTCCAATGTATGTTGAATTTCGAAATAAAAGATGTGTAAAAAAGCCTGAGGATCTAGGATATGTATCCCAGAGATTAAGGGAGGAAAGCCGCCCATCCAAAATGCATGCAGTAGTCACGCAAAAAGCAGGGAAACAAGTGAAGTAGCTCCGTCTTTTGATATGCTTGTGCTTTGGTCCCAATTATGTGAATAACTAAGATACTGATAAGACCAAACTTTTGAACATCTGTCTATGTGCAGTCTGTTGTCATTTTTATTTTATTATAAAACAAAAATATCTTTAAAAGTAGGCTCTTAATTTGATACTTCTTAACTGCACGTAGGAACACATGTGATGTCATGGTGCATGAAGAACATTCTGCATTTTTCACACATGTTGTAGGTCATATCCATCAGTTCTAGGAACAAGGATATAAATCCCAGTTAGCTAAAAACTACATACTCTAGAGAGTGAAAATGGATATATATATATACACACACTCAACAGACAAGCAATATCCTAGACAAAAACTCTAATCTAACAAATAATGTGAATAAACCAGTTATAGTTTTTTTGTTTTTTAAACCAGTTATAAATCATAAACAACAATTTCATAATGACTACAATAAGTGAAAATGATAAATATTAGTCAACATATATTACTACTCTGAAATGGGACCCTCGCTGGTCGTGGTGGTGGCAACGTGGTGCGTGAAGTCAGAAGACCTGGGTTCAATCTCCAGCCCTAGTGTGTGCTCCTGAATAACATTGTGTCAATAAAAATACTGACTGTAGTAACCAAGAAATTAATGAGGTAATCACTGACCGAGACTCTGGATCTAATACTGACTAGCAAGATTTAACGAAGAAGAGGTACCTTATTAATTGTTAAAAGAATAATGTTCCAAATGGCCTTCCTATGCATACAGAAGGATTGTTAGTGTCCAGAAATACTGTAAAGTTTTTTTTTCAAGAAAACGCAAAACTTTGCGTTTCAATTTACTGATCCATAAAAAGCTGTTTACAAGGCCAGAGGAGCCACACCATCGAATAAAACACAATGCCCTACAAGCTAGGCAGATGGAAGTAGAGTCGCAAGACCCGGCCCCTCTGCCGCCCACGATCTGGCCTCCGCCTTAATTGTGTCAAGCAAGCCTCCAAGGTAGGGTCACGCACCGTCAAAATACCCACATAGAACCGCTTCCACAACCACCAAGCTATGAGTATGATCACTGAAGAAGTACCCTTGCGGGCAACTGTTGGGGTCACATGGACGGCAATCTGCTACCAGTCCAAAAAGACGTTACACTTCCAACTATGTTAAAGAACAAAGAAAAAAATCATACTAAAATCATCTCCCTAGGAATTATGTTCCAAAAGTGAGTAAATGTAATAAATTATTTAAACAGAATTATGAAGCATTATGTGGTTCATTCAAATCATTACATACCCGCAGTAAGCAGACTGATGACAGAAGACAGTATATGTGGCCAGAATCTGCTCATCTTTAATAATAATAGTGACACTTCCCACTATGTGATGTCTCCAGTCTGATGATACCAAAGTTTGTTGCACCAACAAATATAGAATTGGCACAACCATAAAGCTTTGTGCGACCATGTTCCAGCTAGCCCTACTGAATACAAAAACATCACCCACCACTCCACTAAATTTATGCCTATTCTGCAGCTGGTGGGATCATATCAAATAATGAGTGCAAAAAATGATATAATATAATTATTTTTTGCACGGTCAGAAGAAGTTCACTATCTGTGAGGCAATAGCGTATTTACATCAAAGCAGATGAAAAAGGAAACCCTTTTATGAGGTAACATTTAAGCCACCTCTTTAAAGGTGCAAGGCAAAGTATATATAAACAACATTGTCTGAAGATTCTAAACGTAAGCACTTGAAAAGTCTTTCTCTTTTACTTATTTAACAGTGACTAATACAAGTGGTGTGTCAAAAGTAAAAAGCTACAGAGTATTTATCAACAATCCTACATGAAATCGACGAAAATATAGGGAGTATGATTTTTCTCTCCAGGGGAAACACATCTTTGTTTGTGAAAATCTGAATGATATCAAGTGTTTCAAAAAACCATACAACTTCTTGTATTTAGTAAAAAAAATACATGTAATTATGTATAAATGCAGAATTCTTAGTATCGTATTAGTTCCTAATATAAAGAATTCAAGATACAAAAAGACAAGCTAACATGCTTAGCATAAATGAAGAGTTACATGTGTATCATGTAAAAATTGTAGCATCCATAAATATTATTAGTATTCTTCGAACATTGCAACATGCACTTTTTGTCATTGGGTTGTGGACTTTGGACACTGATCAGTTTTCCGATCATCATCCATGGAGAGAGAGAGAGAGAATTCTTTGTTCTTGGAAATGATGACTGGAGCATCAGGAAACCCATATTATAATTTAATTTTTCCCATGCAGAGGTTTGAAATTGATAGGTTCTAAAGCATTTTGAGGTGATGCAAAATATGACACATTGGTCTCCCTCATGGTATCCTCCTGAGTCTTGTCTACCTATTAAAGTTACTTCGGATGGTCTAGCTATATCCTCAACAATCTAAAAGTAAGGACAGATACAATCCGCATGTCCACAAGTGTTAGTTGCGTACTTCCAGACGTATCAGCTCAATATCACTTTTTGATCATATCTCAAAGCTAAAGCAAACATTTGATCCTGAACTAAAGCTCACATACAAATTATATTAAAAATAAGAGAACATTTTGCAGGCAATTTTATTCAGCATTGCCTTTGCATAGGATAAAGTTTGGTGTCTGGCAATGGAAGTAGAACTTGGCTAAATTTAGTACTATAACAGTATTACAGATAAATTACCACCACCACGGAGGTATCTGTTACCAGAATTGCCATTAAAAACAAACTCGGCTCCTTGGGAAGTATGGATCTGTAACAAAACGATGGTAAATGAAGCGTATTGCTCAGAGGAAACAGAAAAACATATAAATATGTGCCCAGTTTCATGAAATGAATATCCCAAAAGGATAACACCCAAAAAAATGAAAGCTGGCCAAAGTTGATGGAGGCCATAGCAGGAAAGAAGTGATCATGATTAGATGTTCTTTAACGGAAAAGGTTATGTGACAAGTAGCCGAAGGTGCTGACTGAAAAGAAGTAGTATCTTAAGTTATTCTCAAAGGTAAGTAGCTTTTTGTGTTCTGTTGTAACATTCGGAGCGTGTATAGAGTGCAGGACTTCACATGAGATTTTTGTATGAAATAATATAACCCCTCACATATTCTGCAATAAAACCTAGCCAATCCACGACAGATTCCAGAATATTATGTTTGGGCAGAACTGAGCATAGAAAAATAAAACAAGATCTTCTGAATTTATTCAACTGGTTAAGAATCATGCTTTCTATAAGAGAATGGTGTTGGGTTTGGTTGACCAGAATTCAGACTAGTGCCGACTGAGGATTCAGAAGAAGCAGGTAAAGCCATAACTTTGCCTTCCTTCCTACCTTCAAAGTTGATATCCCTTTACATTTCTGGTGGACAGGCGGGTCACAGAAAAGTACACGCAAACCATGATCCTATTGGATGATTTCTGAACAAGATAGACAATTTAACTTGATTGCACAAGTTCAGATACACCCTGATAATGGTTCTGTTAACTATATCAGAACAAGATAGACAAAGTTGACCTCAATGGAGAAGATGAGATTTATCCTGATCCACGGGAGCCCCCAACCATATCATATAGGGAAAGTTGAGAAGCATGGACGCGCACCTACTCAGCGAGCACTGCTGGGCAAAGCCGGGCCATGGTGCCCAGCCAGGTCACCCTGTCCCCGAGTATCCCTCCACACTCTATTCAAATCCGTCGGAGTCTCAGCGTGTGTGGCACCCTGAACCGCGAGCATCACCTACCTTTACCAAGCACCACCGCGCCACACGCTCGCCCACAAATTGTGCATCGCCACTATAATCCGGTAAAGAAGTTGTGGTGGTGAAGTGGAGGACAGAGTTATGGTGGTCCGGCCGGCCAATGAACTGAATAGTACTTGCTTACAGGCTACCATTGAGGAGCTCCCCCGCTCCGGCATCGCTTCTGATGTGCCCCGCCTGAAGGAGCCACGGCCTCTGCGCTCCAACCCTAAATCGCACAGGCGGCGACAGTGGTGCCAGAGGCGAGAGTACAGAACCATGAATGAATTAGCCGACCATCAACTAACCGTAGGCAATGCGCTTGATGCGAGGTGCCAGGATCTCTGTGCGATTGCTGCCGGAGGGTTGCCGCGGCCGGCAAAGCACGCCGCCACGCCGCGTCGGCGTCGGTCAGCTGGAAGGCTCTGTTTTTGAGGGATCTGAAACTACTATGTCGCTCGGCCCGGCCCAACCCAAAGGACACATGTCCATGCAGAAAGTGGATCATTTTGTATGAATCAGCCCGAGACTTAGCAAAACCCAAATCATTTTGTATTGTTTGAATTTTGAGCATGTTCCGACTACTATCAAAGAGTCGTTACTCGCTCGGCTAAATGTTCCCCTCTAGATTGTAATCGGCACACATGACTTGAACATTTTATTATATTTGTCGACTTGTCAACTTAAATGTTTGATGCTACTAATGTGATAAATATAAATAAACTAACAAATGATAAGTGTCCAAATGCAGTCAGCCCAGCCCGTTGGGCTATTCTTATAAAAACTGTCACCGTGTGGATCCAACTATATGCGTGGACCTTCCCTCAAGAAAAACAGATGTGTTCCTTTCAAAACAAAAAATAAATAAATGTGTTTGAAGCTTATGTATGATGATGGAAAGTGATTTTGCCTCCCGAGTTTCGGTGCTCACTCCGTTTAAAATTTAGTTTTGAAAATACCTGATTTCTTTTTTGCATGAAGCCAATTATGTATCCTAGAAAGGTGTAAAATGTCAATTTAAATTACTTTATATTACGGGCTACAAAAATAACGGAATAGGGTAAAAGTTAGAGCTATTAAAATTTGCATATTTAGATTCACATTTTTTCCATTTTTGTGTAGCTCGAAATACAAAGCATTATACTATTGGCTACACTGTGTTTTTTTCATCTATTTTTTGTAAAACATATTTATTTATTTTATTAGATGGAGCACTGTAACATGGGAGCAAAAAAAAATTCACTCTATGTATGAAGCCTACAACCAAAATAGAAGGAATGAGGAATTCCGCAGCTATCAATTGGTGATGGCCTATGTGGAAGAACTCTTACTAGAAGAAGATCTCCGTGTATCAGAGATGATCTTCTGACTATATGGGGTGATTAATTCAATCAAGATGAAGAATTTATGCTCATATAGCGCTAAAAATCCATAAACTTTGAGGATGATGATTTTTACAAGATTACATTCAAATCTTTACATTTTTCTATGAGAGTTGCTTGATTGTAGGAATGAATCACATAGGATTTTTTCGTAAATAAATCATGTGTACTATATTTATATTAAACTAACATCCATTCAAAACTCTTTATAAGAATATTTATTCTTCAAATGTTGAAATCAAATAAATTTTGGTATGTGAATGGGCATGACATTGCAATGCTACCGTTTCTCTACCCCGCATTCGTTGAATCTTGATAGAATTTTAGTATGAGAGTATGGATTTTTTTTATTTTTGAGAAACACGGTACATACGACGCTCACAAATACGCACGTACAGACACCCCTATGACCGCACACACGCAAATCCTACCCTATGAGCACCTTGAGAGACTGGTCCGACATATCTTGAGGTTGACGAAGTCACCACGGGCGTCTCGTTGTTGACGGGTACGACACCAACCACTGAAAGCATAGCGCTGATTAAATCTTGGAAAATCCAGAAAAGTGCGAACACACATGCCAAGTATGGGGATTGAACCTGGGTGGGCTGGTTCCACCACAAGGAACCAAACCAGTTGAGCAAGGCTCACTTCGCTGAGGGTATGGATTATGATGGTGATGCTCTATGAATCTTGTTTTGTAACCTTTTGGGCGCTAGTGTTACTGATCCACGGCACTTTGTATCTATTGTTTCTTAGTTCCTACTTCCTTGAAAGAATTTAATTTGATCACATGAACGACTTTGGCTTAACCATGATTATATACAATCTCATTAGTGAATGGTCGTCAGAGCGTCAGACCTCAGGTTTGACATGTGACAAGGATATACCAAACGGGTACCCCTACGTGTGGGTATCTGATGCATGTGATGACTACAACCCAATTGTCAATAGACTGAAGAAGCCCAATAAGCAAGGCTCAAGATGAAGATTACTTTCCAAGTTAGACATAGTCGGTTATAATTTCCATACTTGTAATTCTTGTCGGTTACGTACCCGAGACCTAGCCCCCACTATAAGGGCCAGGAGGGTAGCCGATGAAGGACACGCTCAACCAGAACCATCAAACCCTAGCGAGATCAACATCTCGCTGGACATTGTACTCGCCGCATATTCATAATCAAACAAACAGGCACGAAGTTGAAGGGGATCGCATTCAGAAAACAAAAAAATTCCTAGCAACGATATCCTTAAACTAGCCAAGATCTACACTATGCAGATATATAAGTACGGCGGAGATCGGAATACATACGCTCATAGACCGAATAGCGGGGATTACGCTCCCGCACAAGCGTAGACGACGAAGACGACTTAGCCGACCTCTAGGTCACGAAGAACTCGGCGCGACAATGACGAAGAAGATGACAATCGAGGTTGGGTGGAGGAAGTAGGCCTCCGAGCACCGCTAGAGCAGCACCTCGCAGGGCGTTACACACATACGGTGGAGACGACGGCCTCCGAAGCTCCAGTCCAGGACGAGCAGCGGAAGACTTGGACCGGAACACCAGCAGCGCGGCAACGGGCTATGGTGTAATAGATCCCCCTCTCAACTCGGCGCAACTCCGACAAAGGGAATCACGAGATCGAGAGAGAATTGGGGAATTAACTGGCGAATTAAAATGCCAGGGGTGCCCCTTCTTATATAGACTCCCGGCGGGAGCCAACCTCCCTAGCCAGGCAATGTGGGACTATCCCACATGCCTTGGTGCGGCTAGGGAGGGTGCGCCGACCCTAGGTGGGCCCCATTTGGCCCACCTAGGCCGGCCAAGCCCCCCACCGAATTTCCCCTTGAGGGTTTTTCCCCTTATGGGCCTTCTTTCGACCAGAAGGCCCATTTAGGGAAATCAGGCTAAATAAATTCGAAAATAAATATATATAATCATATTTAAACATTAATTACACTAATTAATATCAAACATATTATATATAATTTATTCTAACTCCGAAAACTATTTCATCGCTGCCCGATCTCCATCGGACCATTCCCGGGACGTTCCCGGTGATCTCTTTCCTTTCCGGTTGTCTTGTCGAAGCCCCTTAAGTGTGTTACCCTAGCGGTTCGATATAATAACAGACATGATCGAGACTCCTCTCCGATCAATGACTAACTCGTAGGCCTGGACCCTATAAATTAATCCCTGTGATATAACGAATGACTTTCATCTATCAAACCTAGACGTCTAGTCTTAAACCCTTTGTCATGGCGATATTTAGCGTGTCCGAGCATCATTCTCAGATATCTCCATACCTAGCATGATCTCGTTACCTACAACACTATCTTCTACTCGTCCATGATATTATGTCAGCTGGTGACCTAGTCACATGTTTGCAAACTCATTTGACATAATCTCACCGAGTGGGCCCTAGAGTATCTATCCGGCTATGCAGACTGACAAATCCCGCTGTTGACCCCTCGTCTCAACTACCCCCTTCCGATACCCAAAAATATCACCGTTATTATCACACTAAATAAGATATGACGTTTGGTCCAATCAAAGTATCTTCCAGGAATAACAATAAGAGTTGGTCTCACGGTTTTAAGGCGTAATGACTATGTCCTAAAAATACTGGGTATGTCCATCACATCGTTCAACCAACGACATGACTTCCATTGCCGACCGGCGTCATGCCCTATGATCGGAAAACCTCGATCATCAATCGCGCAACAAAACTAGTCTTAGTAGAGGCTACTAGGGACTTGGTTGTTTATCTACCACACCTGTATGAATGTTTCCGCTTAATACAGTTATAGCATGGTATAAAACATATAATGAACAATTGGAATATAACCAATAAACTATGTTTATTAAGTGCCTCTAGGGCATATTCCCTTCAGGAGTAGGGGTGTTACCTCAGTCGAGGGGTCTGAACCTGGGTAACTCCCGTTTGTCAGCCGACGAATCTACTAACATTACATGTTCTCTACGACACAACTCTAACCCTAGGCTATCAACCATGGGTATTGATGGGGATACCCCTCGTCAACATGTCAACCTTCTTGTCCACATCATGTCCTTTTCCCTTGCTCGTTAGGCTTCTCGTACCACCACCACCTTCTCGGGCAAATGGTGCCACTCACTCCGAGTTTATATGATTGTTGTCAATGTCGAATATCGCTCTCACATCACCAAGGACAATGACACTCCTCTTATATCACACATCATCTCCTATATCTCTAGTTGTAACGACACCGACCACCTGCATATGAACACCAAGTTATAAGAGGAGATGATGCATGGGTGACACATTGGCTCGGGTTAGGGGTCCCATCCCTAAGGATGGATTAAAAGAAAACACTCTGTGTGGATGTTTATAAGGCTGAGTTTGACACCAAAAAATAAGGGTGAGAATCAGGTGGCCTAAAAAATCCCCAATACTTTGAAAAGTTCATACACATGACTCAGCCCATGTATAGGGCCCAATATGAGTAAATGGCATCCCATAGAGATAAACCAACCACGAAATATACAAAAGCCTATGCATAATCACTAGAAAAAGGGAACCCTTTGCAAAGGTCACCACACGATTCGTTGTCATTGAGCCGAGTGTCACCTTCTCCTTCGTGCGGACCCTCACGGTTCTTTGCATGTTCGTCAAGTGTCGTAATCATAATGAAAGTACAGAGAATGAGAGAAAGGGGTACTAGAGGTGTAAGTTCGGTTTTCCCCTTTTATTTTTAAAGTGAAGTTTCAAAACGAATTATCTTAGGAACCATTCATCGAAATTACAAACCGTTTCACTTTTGATATCCTCACGTCGAGATGTTTAATACTAGATCTCATGTTGATAGATTTTGACAAAGTATTTTGTATACTACATGTTATGTATACTTCATACTTGATGTTTTATGTACTCTGTACGTCCTCTCGCTAACGATATCCAAGATTATCGCTTAGAGGGAGCAGAAGGTAACATTGATCTTGAAAGGCGCATCAACGATTATTCTCTAATCTCTAGCCCCTGGCAACATTGTCTACAAACCTGACCAAAGTCGGCCTGCCATGCAGCAGTTATCAATTTAGCATGGGAACAACTAGACCTACCGATGAAGGAAATTGGGTGGAGCAGATATCGCCCCTGTCCCCTCGTAATATTTCCAGCCAGTTCAAAGTGCAATTGTCGTGTGTGCTTGGTTTCGAAAAATATCTATTTTTTCTTTCTACACCAAGGAGATTTCCAGTTTGTGCGTCGGTTGGTTGGTTGATGCACATGCCATATATTACTCATTATTGTTTAGAAGTATTATGCAAATCTAGATAACAAAGTTGAACATGAAGAAACCACTAACCAAACACAAACGTAAAACAAATGAAAAATACAAGACCCATAGCTAAAGCCATCGATAAGATTTTTTTACCACCAAAATAGAGTTTGATTCCACCACTTCCAGCAAAGGAATAATGAAAGCCCCTTCCGACATTGCCTAATCATAGATAGCGTGTTCTAATCAGAGTGCACGCATAATTGTTTTCGATGATTTTACTTTTATCAATCCATCGACTGATCGACGATATCTCATCAATATGACTGTGCGATGACCCCTTAATCGTTGTGTGACTAAGCCTAACAAAAGTTTTCGTTAAATTTAGAGAGGCGGGTGTATTTTTGTATTACCGTGCTATTACTATATTTATTTTAAACAAAATTAAACAAATGTCCATGTGTATGTGTGTTACGATGGAGTGTCAGACATGCTCAGCCAGCATCAGCAATAGTTTTTCTTAGAATTTGTTTTTTTATAGAAAAATAGTTTTTCTTAGAATGGCAGCAAATAGCCGTACCTTTGAGCCCACATGCTCTACAACCCAGATGCATGACACATGCCATATGTACGGCCCATTAAAAGTAAGACTCTTGTTAAAGGCCCAATAGGAGTAAACTACCATAATGCCAAGTTATTCAGAGAAAATTCAGAAGATATACATACACGGGCCTCAAAAGAAACAACAGCCAATATATATATATTGATTTTAAAACAGGAATGCAGAAGTGATTCTCAAGCCCATGTCAGTACCAGCTCCTTGACCAAATGGCTCGACCAACCAATGGAAATATATTAGGGCAATCATGCTCCTAGATCACGCTTGTCGAATCGAGCAACGTAATCTGGGCTATTTTTTAAAATAATACTTTTTGTTTTAGAAATTAGGGAAATATTGCGCAGTTTCAGCAAATTTCAAAAATAATACGGCCTCGGCGGCCAGGTGGAGGCCGACTGGGGCTGGTCGGCCCGGAGGTGGCCGACGGGGCTCGTCGGCCCAGAGCTGGCCGACCAGCGTGGAGAGAGGATCACAGGCGCGGCCGATTGCCTGATCAGCCCCGATCGGCCACGGTTCGGCCACGTCGCGGCCGATAGGCCCGTCGGCCACCTCCTGGCCGACGAGGTCCTGTTAACTGCCCCGAGCCCTTCTTCTTCCTCCCATCTCACGGCTTTCTCTTCCTCTCCTCTCTCTCTCCTTCTTACCATCTAGCCACGAGCAGCAGAGGACGGGGAGGGCGCGGAGGGTGCGGCCTCGACGGGGAGCGGGCTGGTGAGGTCGCGGAGGGCGCGGAGGCGGGCGAGCGCGGACGGGAGGGAGCCGTTGAAGGCGGGAGAGCGCGGGCGGGAGCGCGCCGGAGAGGTTGAGGCCGGACACGTCGAGCCCCACGACGGTGCCGCGGACGCCGCAGGTGACGGCCGCCCACGCTTCGAGGGTAAGACTTTTCCATGTATTAGGGTTAGGGTTAGGGTTAGGGTTTGTGTTTTTTTCTATAGGGTTAGGATTTAGTTTGCAGGTAGGGTGTAGTTAGTCCGGATGGATTTGTAGTTAGTATGGATTTGTAGTTAGTATAGTTTCATGCATTAGGGTTAGATTTTGTGTATAATCTTGGATTAGTCTTAACGTTCGTGTATACGTAATCTGGTATAATTAATTCCATCTATTATAATTATGTAGTAGTTTCGGTAGAATTTTAGGTACGATGTGATATTAATATTTGATGCATTATAATATTTTTTAGGTGAGCAATTATGTCGAATGTAGTAAAGTTTGTTTTCTACTACGGTGTCGGTTCAGTAAAGCAAAATGAGTATGGGATGGACCTGAGTGAGTTTGAGCACGTCGAGTTGGATCTGATTGACCCTGAAAATTGGTCTGTTAGTCAGTTAAAAGATTGGTTGACACAGTGTTTGGGATTAAATGCAGAAACACACACTGTCGGGGTGCACGCGTTATGGTCAAGGTCCAGTAAAAAAAATTGGTACACTCTGAGGCCGATTGATCGGGATTCTCAGTGGGTGAACTGGTTGCAAGGTTGCGAAAACAGGGGAAGCCACCCAGTTGCCTTGTTGGTTCATGTCGTTAAGGAGTTAAATGTCAATCCTCCTGAAGGCGCGGGTGGGCACGATCCAGGGCAGAACAGTGCAGCAACCATGGAAATTGAACATGATGACAGCCATGGTTACGAAGGAGGCAGTGCTTATGAATCAGGGCAGAGTAGTATGGCTGGAGGGCATGATGACGGTGAAAATGTGGAGGCAGATGGGGATGAGGAAGATGGCCGAATGCAGGACGAGATGGAAGATGAAGATATTGAGGGTCATTGCGGTGATGGCAGTGATTCTGATTCATCGACTGACACAGAGTACGAGCCGGAGGTGCCTTATCCAGCTTCATGGACTCAGGACTTCTCATCTGGCATGACTCTGGAGGATGGTCATGATTCTTCCTGGCAATATCACCAGAGCAGCATGGCTGTGGGAGCAATTTACGCTGACAAGCAACATCTGCAGGAAGCAATCATACAGTGGGCAATGTCGACATCAAGGGTTTTCAAGACAACTGTGTCGAGTAAAAAATATCTGACCATGGAATGCTCGAGGATAGATTGTCCGGGTAGGGTGCACGCATATGTCCCCAAGTATGATACAAACTGGGTTGTGAGTGACATGGTAATGCATACATGTCGTATTCCCAGCATCCTTCAGGATCACCGTAATCTGTCATCCACGCTTATTGCTCGTTTGTTTTACACGGAGATAGTGGAGAGCAAGGCGATGGAAGTGAAGGCAATAAGGAACAAAGTCTTCACAAGATTCAATTTCAACATTTCTTATGGCAAGGCCTGGAGGGCTAAGCAGAGCGCGCTGGAGGCCATATTTGGGTCATTCTTTGACTCATATGATTCTGTTGTCCGGTTGCTCCGCACGCTTCAGGGGAGGAATCCTGGCACATATGTTGATCTTCAAGACTTCTACATGCCAGAGTTCCCTATAGTTAGGGTGTTGCACCGTTTGTTCTTCTCTTTTGGTGTATGCATCGAAGCCTTCAGCCACTGCCGACCAGTGTTATGTGTCGATGGCACATTTTTTACCGACAAGTACAAGGGTCAGATATTGACTGCTATTGGCCAAGACGGCAATAACCAACTGTTGCCCCTTGCTTTCGCTTTTGTTGAGAGCGAGAACACGGAAAGTTGGACGTGGTTCTTTAGGCAGTTGAAAAAAGCTGTTGTCAAGGATAAGCAGAATGTTTGCGTTCTACATGACAGACATGCGGGTATACTCAACGCTATAAAGGCATTAACAAACCCTGAACCAGATGAAGAAACACCGTGGGTGGATCTTCAGAGTCGTTGGTGCATGCGCCATCTAGGTGCTAACTTCTTCTCACAGTTCAGAAATAAGAGTCTCATGAATCTGTTCAAAAAACTCTGCAAGCAGAACCAGGAATGGAAGTACAATTTTCTCCGTGGCAAGCTTGATGAGTTCACGAACAAACATGTTCGGGAGAGGAAAGCTGCACGTAATGCGGCAGTGGCGTTTCATGTAGCCCAAGTAGCGGCACAAGCAGCTACAGGGCCTGCACCGCAAGAAGAAGAACCGATCGGTCTGTGTGATCTTCCAGGCTTTGACCCACCGGGCACGAGGAGAAAGGGTGGACGGTTGATTAATAATTTCCAGCAGTGGATTGAGCATGAGCCCGTGGAGAGGTGGTCATTGTTGCACGACTCATACGGAGCCAGGTATGGCGTCATGACTACAAACCTTGCCGAAACATACAACTTTGTCCTTCGAGGGAACAGAGCCTTGCCATTAACTGCCCTTGTGGAGGGAATTTTCCAAGGCACAGTTAATTACTTCAGAGTCAAACGCCAGCAAGCCGAAATGCATATACTTCGCACTCCAAACTCACCCTGGTGTGAAAAGATTACGAAGTACATGGATGCTAAGATGGAGAAGGCACGAACTTTCCAAGTGGTTGCCATCGGAAATCAGGAGAGGAGGTTCGAGGTCCGCTTACCTACCGACAAGTTCGGTTGTGGCAATGTGTTGAGAACGCATGAGGTGAAGATTGGAAATGAAGCATGGCCAACCTGTGAAGATACATCCCCATCGCATTGGAGATTGCAAGTGCGACACAGCCGTACCACATCACTGTTCGTAGCTGGGGTTCTGCAGTCTTAGCGGCCACGTACCGAGGTATGTGCAACACGTGCTTTCTTACGGCGACAAAGTCAGCAATTCTTGGATGCCCTATGCTGTTGCAGTTGTGGTCGTGGGAGAGGTTCCCCATTGGACGACCCGAGATTTCGGCTGCCGATCCGTGGCCGCTCAACCATTATTTCGACCCGGAGCACATAGACGACCCTACTTTTGGCACACTTTGGACACATCGCAAGGTATGTTCAATATTAGTTTACTAATTATGCTTGTCAATGAGTATCTTCCTGTTTACTTACACAATTTACGTCTTTGTTTTGCACAGACGATTCGCTAGAGATCAGGTTCGGAACTGCTATCCGGCATTCAACGAGCAGTTCGACGTTCTCTCCGGGGCTTCAGTTATTTGGGAGCCATACTCGCCTGACGCGATCGCGTCGAAATTCCCTCGAGGAATTTCTATCATGTGCACGCGAGATGCAGCATACTGGATGACGAAGTTTAAGATTATCTTCGACGTCAGCGTTGAGGAGATGGCCCAGCAGCGTGTTATGAGGCAGTTCGGTCTGCGCCAGATCTCGGTCCCCCCGCCTATTGATGCGCCTCTACCAGACATCGTCCACCGGTACCTCCATTTCTTAACCACACATTTTTGTTTTAACACTTGTCATCCACAATTATGCTAATGTTTCTTGTCTTGCAGATGGAGCAGGAAGGGAACTAACAGGACTGCGACACAATGGTTGCAAAGAGTGCAACCTTACGTGGCCGAGTGGGCTGATGCGCTGACTCGTCTCTGGGTCGAGGCGCAACCCTTCGATCCGGCGGAGTACGACGAGTACCTAGAGTGGTACGTCACTTCCACAAGGGTTTCTCTCGTTCATCACGCCCAACCAGATATGATGTCGGCCCCTGCTACGTGGGATATGTACCCCAGCCAGTCTATGTCCGGCTCACGGCAACACGCGGTACAAATAATTAACTTATCTACAATCATTTACCCTTATCTATATTATCCTTCATTTCCTAACTGTTTGTACCACTTTCAGGCTGAGTTGACGTGGGATCTTGAGAATGATATAGACCAGTTAGACCGTTCACTTTCGACCGGGCCTTTTCTTACACGCGAACATCATCGGTCTTGGTTGCAGTCCGCTGCTCAGAGAGTGCGACAGATCTACGAGGCTATCACGTGTGTCCGCTCGTCTGACGTTCTCCCACATGCTGCACGACGGCCACCGCATCCGTCCACGCAACTGCCTCAACGGCGGGCACGGCGTGACGTGCCGCCTCCTCCGGAGGCACACCGACAGCACCCGCGTCCACGTGTCGCACCACCTCCACCTGACCAGCCAGGAGGTTCGGGCTGGCAGCAGCAGAGTTACCACCAGGGGGGCTACCAGCAGAGCCCCACTGGGGGCTACCAGCAGCGACCCTCTTCGGAGTACCAGCAGAGCCCCTTCACCGGCTTCCAGCCTCGTGGACCACACGGTATGTCGATTCGAACTACTACATTATCATGTACTCAAACTATTTACAAAATAACATGTTACATAAAATTTCTCGATTCTAGCACAATTCCACTTCGACTTGGGGCCTACTATCTCCGAGCATTACTCAGGTGCTTCTGGTTGGGAGAGTCAGCCGGACGTGTTTCTCGGTGCGGATGCGGACACCCAGTGGCTCAACATGTACAACACTCCTCCTCCACAACCGACACAGGATACACAGCAGGCAGATGACGGGTCCTTAGTTCCTCCACGAGTCACCCGCCCACCCCATCGGTTTGGATGGAGCACTCCTCAGCCACATCCGCCACGTCGTGGCAGAGGCGATGACTGAGACTCTACTTATGTATCAGAGACCTTATGTTCGCTATTTTCCATGTACCGTCAGACCTATGTATGAGTACTAGGCTTATGTATCGTTATGTACTAGACTTATTAGTACGATCTATGTGGCAATATTTGATATGTCTGTAACCGGTAGACATTGGTACGTAAGATAAGATACAACAAACCTCGATTACATACCGATCACACCACACAACAAACGGAAATGCAGGTACAACTACTAATTAAACGATACTCAAAGAAAGATACAACATAACTCTAATTAAAATTCTACCTATCTCCCATCAATGCAGCCTGCACCATCCGCAGATTTAGCACCCTTGCCCTTTGACGATGATTCAGGCTTCTTACCCGCACCCTTCTTCGATGTTTCTGCCTTCTTCTCCTCGCCCTTACGCACTGCTTCAGCCCGCTTCTCCTTTGACGACGGCATGAAATCGTCGTCATCATCGCTGGAGTATACCCAGAGAAATGAACGACCGTACCTCTCACGTATGTCTTGAGTTCGATGAATCGGCGCATTAGTAACATGCCTATCGAACTTATCCGCAAGCCTCAAGACTTCAGCACGGATTTGTTCTGGGGTCCTATACGGAAACCCATCTCGGCATAGCCTCGCCCCTAGCAAAGCGAGATGTCTCTCACTACCAACAATTTCTTCAAGTGGAATTTCCCTACCATCTACCTTCAAATAGGTGACAATTTTAGCTAGCTGCTCGGATGCGGCTATATGAAAGCCGGACACACACTTCTCACAAGGTACAATACACACCATGCTGGCGCTCTGTGAGAGTACCCCGCTTAGCCTAGAGTGGTTTTTATAGGACAATGGTGGCGGGAGAAACAGGCGGGAAACGGTGGCGGGAGAAACGGGCGGGAAACGGTGGCGGAAGGAATAGGCGGGAACGGTTGGCGGGAGAAACGGGCGGGAAACGGTGGCAGGAGAAAAAGGCGGGAACGTCTGGCGGGAGAAACGGTCGGGAAACGGTGGCGGGAGAAAAAGGCGGGAACATCTGGCGGGAGAAACGCGCGCTAGTCGTGCGCTAAGGAGAAATGGGCGGGGGGGGGGGGGGGTGTTGCTGCATGCAACGATCGGCTTCCCCTGGGCCGACATGGCTGGTCGGCCACCTCCCAGCCGACCAGGTCTATGCCAGGTCCTGCAGGCGCGCAGATGCGGCCGACCAGACCTGGTCGGCCAGCTCTGGGCCGACGAGACCCAGTCGGCCTGCTCCGGGCCGACGAGCTCCAGTCGGCCTCCTCCGGGCCGAGACCGTAATATTTTTGAAATTTTCTGAAACTGCGCAATATTTTCCCAAATTTCTAAAAAAAGTATTATTTACAAAAAAAAGCCGTAATCTGGCCTAAGACTCACTGTCCAGCAGCCAAGGACGGAGACAAGGGGGAACGAGCAGGAGCTACGTCACCTATGTTCATGGTTTTCTTAGTAATACTAGTCATGATTGTTTCATGTTTATGCTAGTGTAGCTAGTTTTACACCCCTCATACACTCACATTAGTCTCCTATCGCCCCTCGATCGTGGTCATTTCTTGGCTACGTCCCTGCCGGCAGCGTCTTTGGATCGTGGCCGGAACTGCAAACCTGACCAAGCAGCCTAGCAGGTATCCTGTAGCACTGTAGCAGGTTCAGCCGAAAATAATGCCGCGCGTTACCTATTGGGAATAGTGACAAAGAGTTGTCGAATATGTCATTCTTTACTTTGCCTTTTGAAGATAGGGAAATTAGAGAAGAAGAGGGCATTCGTGTCCCCTCGTGTGTTTACTTTTGAAATCGTTTTTAGTGCATTCAGTGGTTAGCTTTGTGAATAGTGTTCTAACTTTGACCCTAAACGTTAGGCTTTTTTTCAGCATTGATTCAGTCTTTAAGATATATTTTTTGAACTGTTCAGATAATCTTTTGATCATCCAGATATGTACACACATGTTGCCTCATATAAAGATATATTTCATGATAGACCTAAAGCAAGCTCGGTACATGCATGCTGCCCTAAACGACTCGATGCGCTCTAGAGTTGTTAGTATTTTTTCTTTTCGATAAAGCGCGTTTTGTTACTTAAAAGGTTTAAGCGTTTATATCCAGCCTCTGCATAACTAAGATGCACACAGCTGTCCCACAATACACAATCCAAAACCGAGCAAAGGCGTATTACATATCATAGCAATGATTGAATGCAACTACGCCTGAAGTGGTGGTGGTTCAATCTGTAGATTATGTAGCCACCCATGATGGAAAAAAGTATCATTCGCCGTGGACTCCAACCGTGCACATACCTCCGTAAATAGGTCTCGGTTCTCCATCCGGGTACACCGGTAGATGACCTGCAAGGGAGAAGACAAAAAAAGATACCGTGTAGCCAATTCCCAAAGATATTGGTCACACTGCGTGGTGGATAAAGGTTAGATGTTATTTGGATGATTGACCATATAGACCTCGCAAAAAAGAGATGTTTTATTGTTTTATTCTGATGACAGAAAGCACAACTCTTACTTCCCTGCCAGTTCCGTTTAGCAAGATTGTCCTTGGTTAGAATTACCCCCGACGAAGATACCATACAAACACCTTTGTTTTAAGTGGTATCTTCATCTTCCAAAGCAACTTGTTGTTATCAACCGGTATATGAGATTGGGATAAAGCATTATACAGGGAGTCTACCGAGAATTTGCCATTCTTGTGTAGATTTCATCTAAATTCGTCTGGCTCGGCTGAGAGTTGTATATTGGCTAACCTTTGTAAAAGGGCTTGCCATGCAACCAAGCTCTAGCCAATTAAATCTCTCCTGAACGCTACATCTGGAGAGGTGAGGTGGCCATTACTTTATTAATGGTATCACTTTTATAACTAACAATATTATATAATGCCAGATACTGTTCTCTGTTCTCGGAGTGGTGTATTGCCTAGCCACGAGTCCTCCCAGAACCTTATCTACGATCCATCTTTAATCGAAAAATGTCCAAATCTGAAGAACTGTGATTTTACGGCCATCAGACCTGCCCAAAAAGTGATTGATAAACTTACCGACTTGTAGATAAAACCACCACATTTGTTAGTATAAAACCACCACATTTGTAGATAAACTCACCGATTGATAGTAATTTTGTTTTCAGGACAGGAAACCACCAGAAATGTTTACGAAATTTGGCTACACTATACTAATCGAACCTTGATCACGAATTCACACGAAAAATGATAGGTGGGACACAAATACACTAATATGTGATCTTTATAAAGAGAAGGACAAAGGAAGCATGAAACAATCCCTGAGCACGAGCCGGAGATAACAAGTGGAAATGGCCATCGTTTTCCCTTCTTCCTGCACTGCACATCCCAACGATCTCGACCGGTCGTCCCTCTACCCTGACCCCTCCCGAACCGAGCACGTTGAGCTGCCAGGCCGGCCGGCCGGCCGAGGTTTCGGACGGTCCATTTGGCGCGCGTGTATCCGGTCACTCTCGCTGACAATGCTCATTCTTTCCCTCCAAATATTCTTGGAAAAGGAAATTATTAACCATGGCCTCCCACTCCCAGTCCACTACTATCTATCTGCGAGTGTTGGCTTGCGGTCTCTCGCGTTCAAGCCTCCCCATTGGTACGAGCCACCTTTGTGCCAAGGAGAAAACATGATTAAAGGTGTAATCTACAGACTGATTCATGGTAACTCAAGCAGTTCTACAGTACTACCAGTACGACCTGCTTCATATAATATACCCTTGTCCGCAGTTTCAAGGACTCCTGAAAAGATGATTATTATTTTTAAAAGAGGGGAAAAAAACGAGAAGATTACGGGAGTTATTTGTTGCATACCGGATGTTAGCTAGCTATGGTTTCTTCGTGAAGTTGGCCTTTTGATCTTCTCCCCAAGGAGCCCTTCCATTGAAGCAGTTGATCGCTGTAGTTTCTTTGTATATATCAAGTCTAGCACTAACAGGTTGGATGCAATTGATTAGCCAGCTGAATGTAACCAACAAACAGATTCTTAAATCCAGCTAGATAATGGTGTCTGGCATGCATGATCCCTCGTGTTCATGAACGCAGGCTACATATCTTCTTAAATCTTGGCTGACAACCACGCAAGTTCCTCGACCTCAACTAATCTGATCGGCCGGGGCGTATAATTGCAGGAGAGGATGCATGGGAGAATGCAAAATACAAAAGCAAATAAATTCCAGATCATAGTAGTCCAGGAATGATGAATCTGCATTTTGGTTAGCCCATCGTTAACGTTGGAGGAAGTGGTACGGACGGACCACTAAGCTCGATCTGGCTCCATCCACCCCTGAGAGGGTTCCAATATCCAATCCAAAGCGAGGGCAACGTGACCGTAGAAAGACGGTGCAGTACTGCCGGCCGGGATAATGCATGCCCGCCGACCCGTTGTTTTCCTCCAAAGAAAATGTAGAGAAGATGCAGACGACGCGAGCACACCGGAGCAAAAGCACGTCGCGTCGCCGTCGCGTCCCCCGCCGGAGAAAGACGCGCGCACCCACTGAACAGTGAACACCTGAAGCTGTTAGCTATCAGGCAAGTAAAACCGAGGCTAACAGTGTGCCCCTGCCTAACACCAGGAGGCTATATCGAATTACTGTCGCCACTCCCATGCCATATGCATGACCCAGTAATGTAGGCGGTGAACGACGATGAATCGCCCGTCCATCCTATCAAAATTCACACATCATCGTCTCACTCTCACCGGCCGATCGAGTGCTGACAGGCGACTGTTGTGCTTAGAGTCGCCGTCCCGTCAGTGTCACACCGGCCGTAGTTACCATTACCAAGAGCATGCACACAAGGTGACAGCAAGCTACCAGCAACATATATAGGTCAACGTTGGCCAGTGGCTAGTTTTCGATCTCATCATAATTCATATCTGTTCTGATCACGTCCTCTGATCGATCGACGACCAGCTGCGGCCGGCATTGCTCATTAATTAGTCGCCACATAACAGGATGATCCTGCACAATGCACCTGATATTGATATGCACTTGGTCAGTTGGTCTTGGAGAGTATTTGAGAGGCTGTGGCTGTGTACAAAGGTGACCAGCCGGCCGGCCCTATATATGCAGACTCGAGGTCTTACGGCCACACAAACCACGGTTATTGCGTGGCCGAGGACTCAGCCTTGGACAGCCATGAGTGTCGAAAAGGAAGAACTTCATGAGCTCATGGCTGAGCCGGGGCCACCCGGTAAACATGTACAGGAGCTACCTGGCCTACGTTACCATGTATATTTGTAGTGCATTTTGACTAGCGCAAAGTAATTAGCATGCAGTGCGGAGGAGATTGGGCGGTAGCTAAGAACAGTGCTTCTGTGGCACTGCAGACAGAAACCAACAAAATCTGAGGCCAGGACAAGTCAACAGTGCGAACCCTAAATGGATCACCTAACCCTAATTTCGAATTTATTGTACCATTTTGCACTTGCAACACAATTTTGTTCTTACCACCTCTTTCATAAAATGACTTGGGAGTGGAGCCGCACAAGTGAATCCACTTACTCCCTCCGATCCATATTAGTGGACTTAACTTGTCTAGATACGAATGCATCTAGTTAACTAGATACATTAGATGCATTCGTATCTAGACAAAGTTAAGTCCATTAATATGGATCGGAGGGAGTATAGAAATACTTGTCTCAATTAAACATGTCTTGTAAGTATCAGTATTAGCTTTGCCGGTAGCTATTTGGGACCATGTAATAAGCTTGTACTAAAATAATTGAAAAAGGGGGTCTTTGCTACTACACGTAACTTCATTTGGACCCGTTTCGACATGAAGGACTGGTAAATATATATTATTTTGGTTTTACATGTCTGTCATATTTCATTTTTAACTATAATACATTTTTATTACGCACATGTTATGATGCCGAGGGCGGGATAGCCATCTCTTTCGTTATATTAAAAACCGAATGGACATTTTATATTTGTGAGTTTAGATACAATTTCAATTAAATGGGAAGAGAGAGATCCTGAATTCTTGAGGCCTTTTCAGTGCTCGATTTCAAGCAAAATCAGTGTTAAGCACACGACTGCCAAATCTGAGCAGTCAGCGTGTATATGACAAAATTCTGACAATAGCATACATAAAAACATACCAAATTAACGTGTTCTGATGTCAATAATGGAAGTTATATATCTGTCTACATGTGCGCCACTCATACTCCCTCCGTCCTCAAGAGAGTGTGCATCTAGAGATTTGCACGTGAACCAAGAGAAGTAGGAACTTAACTCCATGGCATAACTTTATAACTGGATGTGACTATTGAGAGAAGGCGATTAAATGAGGTTTGTTGCATGCAGTAATTAAGACAGGACATGCTAAACCTCAAATTATTGCATGAGTCAATTAATAATGATTAACTTAAAGGTGAAGTGTATTGGGAGTGTAGATTGACACTCTTTTATGGAATTTTTTGGATGCTGGATGTACAGTTTTTAGCGGACGGAGGGAGTAGTTATCAGTCCTTTATGTCAATAATTGAAGAGAAGAAAAATAAACATGTCATCTGTTGTGCTGGTGCCATATGCTGTTGCATCGTCCATCTTACGAAGAGGGGGTTGTCTTTTCCCTTTCAGGGAGAAAGTCAAGATTAAAGTAGTTCACATAAACATGTGGAAATCCAAAAAAGTGAGTGTCTTCTATATGTTGGGCCAGACCTGCTCCACGCATGCATGGCTTCCACACAGGTGTTGTGGGTGAGGGGCAAAACTCACACTTATTCCTTGAGCTCACACTAGCAAGAGCAACACTAATATTTCTCACATTCTTTTAGGCTTGTTGTATTGTGCTTTACAATTTTCGGTTGTACCTGCAGCCGTGACGGAGCGGAGGGGAGAAAACAAGGGGGAAGCCTAAATGCCAAGGCCCCCATCGTGTCCACAGAAACCTTGCAAGCTGATGAGCAATCTATCCACGCAGCGTTGTCAATGTTGGCCATTTCTTGTTTACGCCTGAAGGCGGCCATTATATCTTGGCATCCAGTGGTTGCCGTAGGCTGTACTTACAGTGATTCAATGTGATCGGATCAGCTGGATCGGGAGTGACGGAGCGTAATGAAGGTCCCTGTCTCAAGTCTGAAACTCTCTGAATCTAGGAGGCGCAGGCCACAGCTACTCTTTGTTACCACGTCGATCTCAACGGATTGATGTCTCCATCTGCTCGAGGAGAAAATGGAGCAGTGGCCTTGTTTTGTATGCTAGCAGCTGAATGAACTTGCAACTGTTTCGTTGGTTCCTGTCGTCAGAGTCGCGGTCATATGTACAACCAGGACTACAGTATTTTTTATGAGGAGATACATCATACACCAAAATTCTTAGTTTAGTACTTTCAACAAATCCGATAAAGGTGATTATTTATCTCTACAACGAGGTGCTGGAAGTGCGGGAGTTGCATTCTATACTGTTCACAGTTTTGGCACTCTGCTTTGACAGTTTCGTGCCTGAGACGCCAAAGCGTCAGAGGCTACGGCGGTCAAAGCGCCGGCCACTCGATAACGGAACAACTGAACCGAACACAATGGAACAACGTCTGAATCCAAACAAAAATGTGGGCATGTGTCAGGAGATCTCCTACAGGGGCTGCTCATTTCCGGACCGATTTGGTCCGGATTTTGTCCGTTTGATCAGCCCCGGACACTGCGCGGACACGGGTCGAAACCGGTGCACCATACGGGGGTGCTCATTTCAGGTCGGACACGAGGCAAGATTGCGTAGGGGCCACAGTGCCCATTGTTTTAACACTTAAAAAAAATAAAAACATATATAAACTAGCCACTGGATAAGCCAGTGGCGGCCGGTGGCCGGACTTCTACGCCGGACTACTCAAGGATGACGTAGTCCGGGTCCTGGACGAGGTGCGCGGGCAGCCCCTGGCGGCGCGGTGGAGTCTGGGGCTGCTCCGGCGGCGGCGGCGGCCCGTCCGCTGGCCCGGTCCACTGCCAGCGCATGCCAACTAGTGGCATGAACCAGTCCGGGACCTCGCCGCGGTCCTCCTCCTCCACCTCCATCGCCTGCCGCGCCTCCTGCCGCTCCATGTCCTGGTGCGCGGCGACGGCGGCCAGCGCGTCGGCGATGACCCTCTCCTCCTCCGCGGCGGCTTCTTCCGCCTCCCGCTTGGACTCCTCGATGGCCTGGGCGAGGGCCCTCTCCTCCTCCTCCGTGGCGGCGGCGTCACCGTCTTCCTCCATCTTGACGCTCGGGGGAGGCGGCGGCGGCGCGTACCTGTTGTCGCCGCGAGGCGGGGAGGGCGGCGGGTACTGCGGTGGGCCGCTGGCGTGCCGCACCCCGAAGAAACCCCGCTGCCGCTGGTCGTGCTCGGCGTGGAACCAAGTGTCCCAGTTCGAGCTGCCGACGGCGTAGGCAGGGTCGTGGCGGAGTTCGTCCGGCAGCAGGTCGCGCCGCCGGAGGATCTCCACCTCCCTCTCCAGTCCCCGCTTCGGGACGGGCGGCACCGGAATCCGCTCCGGATTCAGGTGCCACCCCTCGAAGAGGTGGACGTCCGGCCATGGTACTGGGATCGCGTTGTCCCAGTACCACTTGCACTTCCTCTTGCTGAGGTAAGGCCGAACGCGGCGTGGAGGTGCCGGAGGTGCGGCGGCGCGCGGTGCAGGGCCGGGCGCGGGCGGTGGCGGTGGCGGCAATGCCGGTGGCGCCGGAGACCGCGAGGAGCGGCGAGAGCTCCCCGCCTCGTGGTCGTTGGCGCCCTTGCCGAGCCACCATCTCCCCTTCCCCATGGCGGCTAGGGCAGTGTGGCGGTGGCGGCTAGGTCAGTGTGGCGGTGGCTGCGTGGCGGTGTGGGGAAGGTGGGGAGCAGTGTGGGGGACGGTGGGGGCGGCGGTCCAATTAAATAAGACCGGTGGGGGGAGGCCAATGGTCGACGGGTCACTGACCGGTGAGGCCGAGCAGTTTGACCGCCAAGAGGCCGGGCCGCGCGCGCGTCCGCGGCGTCTGCGTGGTGTCCGTGGCTGCTCAAACCTGGACCAAATTCGTGCAAATGAGCAGCCACACAGGGGCCTGATTTTGTTCGGGCCTGCTCAAATCTGACTTGTCCACGGCAATTGAGCAGCCCCGTAGGAGATGTCCTTAGCTCTTGTTGTAGTTTCCTCTATGACTCTGCATGCGCAACTAGAATTGTAAGAATGGGGCCGCTAACTCTCGCCGCTTTCGTTGCTTGGGCCCAACTCCTAGCCTGTTTGACTCGGCACCTGTCTGTCGTAATGCACATCAATAGAACGTGGGTCCACCATGTCAGCATAGACGAAAAGTGGTCAAACCTAACGAGGTAACAAACTTAGGCCTATCAGAAGCTCCATCCATGTTGTTGCCTTCCTCTCCAACAACTGTCCCGCCGGTTCTTAGTTGTGGCTATTGACACGGCCGAGCTACTCTCCCATTTTGCCCACATCCTACAGCCCACCTCGCAGGCACACACTCTTGGCATATCAACCGCATAGACATGTATGACAATAACGTTTCGTTGGTGGTACAATCGTTTCATAATGAATGTTTAAAAAAGTCAAAAAATAAAACTATTTTAGCATGGAATCCTAAATTAGGTATAGAAAAGTTGGCACAAATCATGCGAGTCAATACAATAATTTAAAATGGTACTACCTTCACATAGTAGATAGGAGTATCTCCTAGTAAGTTATTTAGTAGTGATCGAACTCAAACCTCCAATTTTAAAGCAACCAAAACCAAGACTTGTAATAAGTTGACGTCTTTTTGGGTTAAAACCATGCATATGACTTCCTTTAGGATTCATAATGACTAATGTGAATAAAAAACCCAACTTGTATGCATAAATATTTATTTTCCGTTTTGTGGAGTTATTTAATGAAAAACATGAAAGAACATGTAAAAATTGTCAACAATTAAACCATTTTGCATGGAGTCCTAATTTTTGTAAGGTTGCGATAAAAAAATGTGATGATTCTTAAAAGTAGAAAAAAACTTGTTTAGAAGTAAACACTTCAGCTTATTTTTATTGCATTTTCTACATTTTGCGAAAAACCCAAACAATTTTAAGTTTTCAAGAAACCATAGTAAATCCAAACAAATATAAGCTAATGTATTCTAGAAAATCTGAAAAAACATAATACTTATAATAAAAACTTGAATAAAATTTGGATGCACATCATGTCCATTAACATCATTTACATTATTGAGAACATTATCGCACAATACTTCACATGACAATACTTCAGTTTCATGTCGACTACATTAAGCTCTGGTCTCTTTATAGTAACGTTAGCATCTGTCTTCAAGTTGCTAATGCACTAAATACTCAAATGGTCAAGTTAGTGACTACATGTGAAATAAAAAAGGATCATATATCAAATTTTTTTGGAGAAGGGTATAATTCTGGAATAGCAAATGATCTCTAGAGAAACTTCAGCGACAAGAAAATCTTCGTCAAGTTCGTCAAAAGACCTTGTATCAAGTTTTTTCTCTTCACAGAAACTTGAGCAATAAGAAAATCTTCGTCAAGTTCCTCAAACTCTTCAATCACGACAACATGTGGCTCTTTACCAAGACACTTACCCCCCTTCACTTGTTGCAGATCATATTCTCTCTCTCCCCTCCCTCCCCCTTGATACACGTCATCTTGTTCCTTCACTTGATGCACTTGCTATCATCTCGGCGAGTTTCATTGTGACATCGCTGCTCAAATGTTCAGAGAAAGGAGTTTACCGGTACATATAAATTTAGACAAATTTGAAACATCCTTTTTTTGTGTGTATAGAGGAAGTAGAAGCAACGTCATGGTTTTGGAGCAAGTGGCATAGACCCAATTTCCCTTGGCCTTCTTCAGCAGTGCTCAAGCTCAGCACAGCCGTACGTAGCATCGACGCATAGTTCTTTGCACTGGGCTTTCGGATGGTGTCCCGCGGGCACACATGGATCGCTCGCGCGATCGCCTGGTCCGGCCTGATCGGGCATGGCCACAAACGCAAAGGCACCGGCAGCAGTGGTCAGTGGAGTGGCGCGCCTACCACCTCCCTCCCCGCTACGCCCTCTCGTCGTCTCCACCTATAAATACCCATCCCGGCCGATGCAGAACGGAGAGCAGGCAAGCATATGTGAGCAGAGCTAACTATAGCTACGAGGCGCCTCGTCTTCCTCCCTTTCCCGGCAGCTCCAAGCTGTATGTAGTGACAGCCACAGGCCACAGCTGCAGCTTGCTGATCATCAACCATATATATAACTCGATCGAGTCGAGTTTGAGGTCGAGAGAGTAGTTCGGACTTCGGAGTTGGGACTTTGGAGATGGCGGCGGCAGCGAGCAGCACCCCGAGGAGCACCTCCCGAGTGAACTACTCGAACGAGATCCACGACCTGTCCACGGTGCAGGACGGCGCCCCCAGCCTCGTCCCCAGCATGTACTACCAGGACAAGTCCTTGGCCGACTTCTTCCCTCCCCACCTCCCCAAGAAGGTGATATCTGAGATGGTGGCGACGTTCCTGCTGGTGTTCGTCACCTGCGGGGCGGCCTCCATCTACGGGGAGGACGTGACCAGGGTGTCCCAGCTCGGGCAATCGCTCGTCGGCGGCCTCATCGTCACCGTCATGATCTACGCCACGGGGCACATCTCCGGCGCGCATATGAACCCCGCCGTCACACTCTCCTTCGCCTGCTTCCGCCATTTCCCCTGGATTCAGGTACAGTACAATTCTTCTTGACTCGATCTAGGACTTTTTTTTTGGGTGCTACGTTGTGCCATGAGTCTGTTAATCATGCATATGTGGTCGGCGGATAATCATAAACCAAGTCTAATAAAGCAAGTTTTTATATGCAACATGTACAACTTGGTACTGAACAAATTGCATGTCTACAATAAAAACATATATGGATCAGCCGGCCAACTGGATACACAACATATTCCATATCCGAAACAGTAGAGAGCCAATCAAACAAGACACATGCATGCAGTGCACCCATACATATAGGCATATTAGTGTATTATCATACCGCAAGTTGGAGACTTTTGTTTTTCAAGAATAAGTTGGAAACTTGGATCATATATATGGAGTAGTTAATTATAGAACATGCATGCATGACTTTAAAATTTTCGACCTCCATATGTAGGCATCTCGGTGTAGAATTATCGATCTGATGCATGTTTAAGGAACATGCAGGCTTACCCTGAAAGCCATGATTTATTTGTCTCCACACACTAACTGCAACAACCCCGAGCCAACAGGGGTTTGACATTCGCTTAGCATTTTAAATGCAAATATATACTATATTAATTGTACTTCCTAGCGGTTGCTCCCGAGCAGCCGTCCCAATTATTCTTGCGATCGATAGGCGACCATGCATGTGGTGCTTGCTGCAGCAGGGCACAAGCTCTAGCATCATATATGTGAGTTTCGTAGAACATATGCCTAGTTTAATAGCAAATTAGCACATCGCTTGAAAGCGGCCGGCGTGACATGAACTTGTAAGTAATTAGAGCTACCTCTTCCATTTCAAGTCAATCGCACGGTATCAACGAGACGTTGACGCCGATGTTGGTGTAGACATATATATTCGATCCCGAACGTTTAACAGCGGCTGGCTGGTAGCTTTTCCTTTGGGTGAAAGATTCCGACGAGTCCCTCTGCAGGCTCCAGCCAGCCACATGTGATCTCCATCTCCATGCATGCATGGCCTAGCTAGCTACTTAATTTGTATGTGACAACACCGGGAGCTGATTCCATAGAGCATAGATGATATAGATGTATCTTGATCTCCATTGGTAGCCATAGATAGATGTAAGCTTAATTAGTGTGCTTGCACGTAAAGGCAGGCCGGCCGGCCGGGAAGATCGGAGCATATCGCACATGCATAACAAGGACGGCTGCATTATTTATGCCCGTGAGTCGCATCACCTTCAATATATACACATATATACATCGTGGGTCGCGTATGTAACGTTTACCTACGCGCGCACCATCCATCCATCCGTGCGTAGCTTTTCTTCCTTGGTGTACGTCTCCGTCCGTCCATATGGGCTTTCTTCCATCCATGGTTGCTGTTGCTGATATGCATGTGTAGTGATGGCTAAATTAATGGCGGTGCTGCAGGTGCCCTTCTACTGGGCGGCGCAGTTCACCGGGGCGATGTGCGCGGCGTTCGTGCTGCGGGCGGTGCTGCACCCGATCACCACGCTCGGCACCACCACGCCCACGGGGCCGCACTGGCACGCCCTCGTCATCGAGATCATCGTCACTTTCAACATGATGTTCGTCACCTGCGCCGTCGCAACAGATTCCAGAGCGGTACGTTGGTTTCCATTCTTCTTCTTCTTCTTCTTCTTCTTCTTCTTCTTCTTCTTCTTCTTCTTCTTCTTCTTCGCCAAGATTGATCGAGGTTCCCTTTTACTGATACGATATGCTTTGGTGCGTGCAGGTTGGTGAGTTGGCGGGGTTAGCAGTTGGGGCCGCGGTTTGCATTACGTCCATCTTCGCAGGGTAATTATATATGAACCATCGAGTTGATTAATTATTGACAACAACCGGACTACTACTTGCTTACTGACTTTAGGAAGAGGATTAAGAAGAACATGCATGTTAGATTAGTGACTACCAATTGACTTTTACAAGCTAGACCACAGACGTCCTTTTCATATAGAATTTTTAAGCACACTTTACTTTAGGCGACACTGTGATGTAACATGGACGGAGCTAGTGCAGTTTTCTAGGTACGTAAGCTTAACAGCAGTAGTTCACTAATTAATTTGGTTCGGATTAATTCTCTCAAACCTTCTACTATATAACTGAGAACGTGCATAAACTGAATGTACTGACTTTGAATTAGTACTGACTTTGAATTATATAGCGTGGTCATGCATGCATATTAGCTAAGACGAGGGGGAATTAAACAAGTGGCATTTGCAGGCCCGTGTCAGGAGGATCGATGAACCCGGCGAGGACTCTTGCGCCGGCGGTGGCCAGCGGCGTCTACTCTGGCCTCTGGATCTACTTCCTCGGCCCCGTCATCGGCACGCTCTCCGGCGCCTGGGTCTACACCTACATCCGTTTCGAGGAGGCCCCCTCCATCAAGGATGGCCCCCAGAAGCTCTCCTCCTTCAAGCTCCGCCGCCTCCAGAGCCAGCGCTCCATGGCCGCCGACGAGTTCGACCACGTCTGATACATCAGCATCAGCCGGCCGGCGGTGGTGCAGCTACATGTCGATCACCGCACCTATATACTGTGCCCTGCATGCGCGCGTACGTAAGTGAGCACGTATATATTTACGAGCGCGGCCGGAAAGCCGGCCATCTGTACCGGTCAAAGTATGTCCGACGATCGGTCGATCGATCTACGTGTGTGTATGTGTACGACGTACGTAGCTCACTCTGTTCCGAGTACATGTCTCGTGTGTAACTCCATTGTATGTTACCTCTTTCGATCGCTTTTTGTTGCAACAGAGGTTATTACCTATTACAAAATGATGATGATGCTTGCTTGGGAGCAAAAGATCTGGAAGAAATTTATATTATCGTGTATGTTATATTTAGTATAGCCAGATAAAAGATAAACGAAAACAAGATCAACACAACATGGACATGAGATTTAACGTGAAAATCCCTACAACAATGAAAGAAAAAATCACGAGCGCAAGCCATTTTCATTATAATCGGGTGAGGTTACAGACGACGGGATTTACAATTTGCTATCCCAAACTGGTGGCCTACAATAGGTATAGATAGCTACGGAATCCTAATCCAAAACCGGTACAAACTCATACAATATCTCTGGCGACGGGCCTCTCTCTCGCTCCGTCAAGTTAGATTTATCTTTATATGAATTTGGTTCACATTAAAATAACGCATAGGACATCTTGCATGAGAAAAACGACTTGTGAGACCATGGATTTACATTTCTTTTCATTGAATGATCCTCTGATGCAAATAATTATCTTGTACGAATAACTAGACACCAATTTTAACTAAGAGAGAAGTAGAAAACAGAGAATCGAGCTGCCTAATCCACCATTTCCTTCATGCTATGTAGTAAGCCATTCAGTGACTTCTCCATGCCAGAAAATTACATATGAATTTTTTTAGCGTTGGAATCCTTGGAGGTTTCCCCAAGGATTTCTTTGCATCTTATTTAAACGAAAAATTCCATCTACCTATATTTGTTGTTACAATTACTTTGTTTTTTCTGTGGTGTCCACCATATTCAAATAATGTGGATTTGTGATCCTACATGACTCAACAGAAAGCATACATTAACTTAATCGAATACGGCCTACATTTTGATAACCCTGTTAAAATAGGAGACCCTCACAGTTTAGAATAAACATTATTTTTAGCTTTGATATTTTAGTATGAAAGATCCTAAGTGGCTTGCCCTCACTCTTATATATTATCGAGAATACTGTGCACCATCAGGAGCAAATGAGGTAATTAAAGGATGGGGGGAGAGGAAGAAGTGGAAATCCAAAAACATTTAGAGAATTTACTAGGATTCGTTTTGACTCAGATGGCGAGGGATGCTATAAGTAGTTTGAAAAGCATTAATGAGATTTTTTTTTTTGCATTTCCTCTCTGACAGTTCTTGGATGCAATCCATCCAGTGCATATGCTGGTCTATGGAAATATCAAATTAGGCGCATTTCACCAAATTCGTTTCTTTACTGGCAGCGATGAAAATTTTGTTGGGTCCTAGAGCGCGAGTATGTCTAGCTTATGATCTGGAATCAACATCTCGTTGTTCTTCACATAAATGTATATTGCAGAGCTTTGAGTAACAAAACTGAAACATTGCATATTCATGGACGTTTCACCACTTTATAGTGTTCGAAAATTGAATTTATACTCATATGCAAAGCAAAACAGTAAGAAATAACTCAAAATAAGTTACTAAAACATAAAATCGTTTCAGGGCTTTATAGAAAATTCATATCGTATATGTGAGACAATAAGCAAGGATAATGAAAGCCGAAAAGAACTGGACTGCACAACTAGAAGTGGCTTATACACAAGCTTATTTCCACTGTTGTTAACCCGGACAGCTCAAGCCAGAGTGGCTTATACACAAGCCCAAGCCGAAAAGAATTGGGCCCTAGTCTCCTTAGAAAAATTCATGAACTGATCTCCACAACTAGAAGTTAATTTGAATCTATTGGTAATTTGATATTAACTAGGTATTTGTAGAGAAGGTAGCAATAATCTTAAATAACAAATAAATGCTGCTCTAACTTGGTCTATAATGCCACAAAATTTCAAAACATGAACTTCCATATGCCAAAAATTTGAGCTAAAATTAGAATAATGTGATACCTTTCCAAATTAAGAGAATATAAGTGCATAATTTACTTATTCTATGAAATACTATTGATGTGCACCATAATCAACTCAAGAGAGCTCGAGATGTATAGATATGAAATACTAGAAAAATAAGTTAAATTACATAATAATTAGGTTATAATCATATGGTCTATGATACTTTGGGATAATAAAAGATATATTTTGAGGTTAAGCTTAGAGGTGTATATCCATAACAATGAGCTCCACCAAAAAAATCTGAAATAAACTGTGAACAATTTTATACCAATTTACCACTCATCTCTCCATCGTAGTGCAACAAAACAAGAAGCGAGATCTAGAATGTGTAGGGATACTAATACTCAAGTCCGTGAGCAATGAAACAGTTCTTGGATGTAGATGCCTACAAGAGTGAGCAACGAATCCTATCTGTTTGTACATGCTCAAGTCCGAGTCTCCTCGACTAGGACAAGGAATGCTCTCGGAACAGTACATATAACAACCATATTGCAGCGCAACAGTGGACACAGGTTGAAATAAAACATGGGTGACGGCTCAATTGTGCCATATACTAGGGTAGAAAGCGAGAAGTCCTGTTCCACCACAGCTGATCGACTAGTTAACCGAAGCAAAGCAGCAGGCCCCCTCCACCACTGAGTGAGCCCATTGTGTAGAGCTATACCTGAATCATCTGCATCACCACCAAATGCGGCAGCGACGTCGCAGGTAGCTAGCATTAGCGATGCCTGTGCCTGTGCGTGCGTTGCCGGCGAGTCCCATGCGGAGCCACTGAACGACAGAGCGATCCTCTGGTGATGGGATGGGATCCTGCCTGCAACATCTCCGGACCTGGAAGTGCACGCTGACGCCCATCATCTATCCGTGACAGGGATCAGAGATGCCATGCCAAGTAACAGTATCCGTAATGAATCGCCATAGGCCCATATGGAGGACGATCCCCAGCCGCCCCTTCCGCCAGTGGCTGCGAGCGCGCTGCCGGCCCGGCCGGCCATGACGGAACTCGCAATCCGGCGTGGTCGCCTTCGGATTCCCTGCAGGGTCATTGTTGCAGGGAAAGATGGCCAGTGAATGGATGAGCGAGCTCGGAATCATGGGGATCGGCCGGTGCCTTTCAAGAACAAAAACTTGTGTGGATGCGCGCGGTGGTGGCCGTCGACCACTACTGGTCTTTTGCGGCCATGACATAGATAACCTCTTGCTTTCACCTTGCTTTGTGCTTTGTGCTTGCACGTACGGCGAGCTGGTGATGTGTCGGGGAGAGGTTTAGGCAAATGAAAAACGTGTGTTTTTGAAACATTTCGTAGGTGTTTCTTGAGTTCCCGGAGATCTCCCTAGCTTAAATAATTGTCAGCTCCTTATAAAATTATTACTACTAAGTTTCACCAAGTACATAGAGAATAGAGAAGCGCTACGGTGCTTTTCAGGAAAACATGTTGCACAAATTTTAAATCACATCGACGGCTACGATTAAATACACATGAGATTTAGAAGTAATTTAAGAGGAATGCTAACCATGTGGGATTAGCACCCTCAACCTCCACCCCTAACCACAGCCTATTTCCCAAGAAAGCACCGGAGCATTTCTCTGTATAGTTTTTTGAGAAAAGATAATGTATTAAGATTTATGGAAAATTTTAATCGTTGAAAAACGAGTATCAATCTTGAACGGAGTGATTTTACGTATTGTTTTCATTTTGTGACTACTCGGGACTCACCTCTTTCGATTTTCTCCATCGTATGCCAAATACCCATGTCTTAATATTCGTGCAGAAAACTATAAGATTTACATTCAGGAATGGAGGGAGTATTATTTAATTAAATGTTTAATAAAATTTGCCAAAATGCTTGGAAAACTTTTAGCACGGCTTACCCATCGCTAAAATCCTGTGTCGGCCACAGAAGTGCGAACAAGGAGCTTAAAGAAAATTAGAATTACAACCCATTCCAGAAACTTATAAGAACAACACCAAAATGAAACATGAAATTCAAATGTGGCCCTTCTCAATAATTTTGACATCTTGAGCAAAGAACCAAGCCCACTGGAGTCGGTGACAAAACCACTTGGCCTGATGCAGTCTCTCCGACACCGCCATCAACCCGAGGAAGATGAGACTGACGTCAAGAGGAAAACAATTTCAGGCGAGTATATCACTTACATGAGTGAGGATGAAAATGATATAGAAAAAGTGGATGATCCAATCTCATATAAAGTAAACAAATTCATCCAAGTGGTAGGTTAACGTGGTAGAAGAGTTCGAATCTACGGGCTCAAATGATGTTTGATATATCATAGAAATTTTCAACGGTGCTAAAAGAGTAGACTGTAAATGGGTCTACAAAACCAAGTATGACCCCAAAGCAATGTTGAAACGTGGCCATGGAGGATGACGATGCTAGTGAGAGGAGGCGATCGAGAGCTCCAACTCGAATAAGCTGGGTTTCACCCCTTCGTGTTGCTTTCATGGTGCGAGGGGTGGCGAAATGGAGTTGCAGCTCTACATCAGGATCAAAAATGGTGTCACTTCAACCAGAATCATTTCACGATGGATCGCGTGCACTTTGTACAAATCCTCTTGGAGCTCAACCACTACATCTTGAGGCCTATTTCCACCTAGTAATGCTATTCTCGGGCCGAAGAGCGGCCAGTTGGTGCATCTTCTAAAGTGCATCCTATCAAGGACGTGAACCTCTTCTTACTCATTGGCGTCTTCTCAAGAGATGAGGTGGAGGAGCATCATTTTCCAGGATCTTTTTTATTATCTATATGGGTATCGTTTTCATCTTCTGGATTTTCATTCTAATTATTTTCAGAATAACCATTAGGCTAAGGACCTGATCACTCCGTGTGGTGTGTTGTTGGGAAATCCCATGAGGAAGGTATCATGAGTGTAGCAGCAAGTTTCTATCAGTTATAAAACCAAGATTACCGAACCAGTAGGAGACGAGAATTCCTTCGAGGTGGCAACGACGTCAGAAAATGATGCGACGTAGTTGACGTGGAACCTACACACAACACAATCAAGATACTTTGCCCCAACTTAACAGTGAGGTTGTCAATCTCACCGGCTTGCTGTAACATAGAATTAAACGTATGTGTGCAAAAAGGATGTTTGTTTACAGAGAATGAGAGTAACATGATCGCAGTAGTTTGTATAATCAGATTAAAGAAAAGAGTCGTGGTCCACAGTTCACTAGTGGTGTCTCTCAAGGGGATCGTAGGCAGAAAACAAAAAAATTCCTAGCAACGATATCCTTAAAACATGCCAAGATTTATTATATGCAGATATAGTAGCACGAACGGAGATCGGAATACATACCCTTGTAGACCGAAAGCGGGATTACATTCCCGCACGAACGTTGATGATGAAGACCGACGAAGCCGACCTCAAGGTCATGAAGAGGAAGCAGACCTCCCAGCACCGCTAGCGCAACACCTCGCAGGGCGTTACACACATATGGTGGAGACGACGGCCTCCGAAGCTCCAGTTCAGGACGAGCAACAAAAGAATCGGACCGGAACACCAGCAGCGCGGCAGCGGGTTATGGTGGAGAGATCCCCCTCTCAACTCGGCGCAACTCTGACAAAGTGAATCACGAAATCGAGAGAGAATTGGGAAATTAATTGGTGAATTAAAAGGCCAGGAGTGCCCCTTCATATATAGGCTCCCAGGGGGGAGCCAACTTGCCAGCCAGGCAATGTGGGACAATTCCCACATACCTGGTGCGGCATGGCTGGGTGCGCCGGCCCCATGGTGCCCCCTTGGCCCACCTAGGTCGGTCCCCAAGCCCCCCACGAATTCCCCTAGTGAATTTTCCCCTCTTGGGCCTTTTTTCGACCAGAAGGGCCATTTAGGAAAATCAGACTAAATAAACTCGAAAATAAATATATAAAATCATATTTAGACATTAATTACACTAATTAATATAAAATATATTATATATAATTTATTCTAGCTTCGAAAAACATTTCGTCGCTGCCCGATCTCCATCGGACCTCTCCCGGGACGTTCCCGGTGATCTCTTTCTTTTTCGGTTGTATTGTCGAAACCCCTTAAGTGTGTTACCCTAGCGGTTCAATATAATAAGAGGTATGATTGAGACTACTCTCCGATCAACGACTAACTCGTAGGCCTGGACCCCATGAATTAATCCCTGTGATATAACGAATGACTCTCATCTATCAAACCTGAACGTAAAGTCTATAACCTTTTACGATGGCGATACTTAGCGTGTCTGAGTATCGTTCATAGATATCTCTATACCTAGATGATCTCGTTACCGACAACGCTATCTTCTACTCGTCTATGATTTCATGTCTCTGTGAACTAGTCACATGCTTGCAAACTCATTAGACATAATCTCACCGAGTGGGACCTAGAGTATCTATCTTGCTATGCGGATTGGAAAATCCCGCTCTTGACCCCTCGTCGCAACTACCCCCTTCTGATACCCAAAAGTATCACCGTTATTGTCATACTATATATGATACGACGTTTGGTGCGATCAAAGTATCTTCCAGGAATAACAATAAGAGTTGATCTCACGGTCGAAGGCGTAATGACTACGCCCTACAAATATGGGTAAGTCCATCACATCGTTCAACCAACGATATGACTTACATTGCCGACCGGCGCCATGCCCTATGATCGGGAAACCTCGATCATCAATCGCGCAACGAAAATAGTCTTAGTAGAGGCTACTAGGGATCTGGTTGTTTACGCATCATACCCGTATTAATGTTTCCGCTTAATACGGTTATAGCATGACACAAAAACGTATTACGAACAAACGAGATATGATAAAGAAATACACTTTATTACTTGCCTCTAGGGCATATCTCCTTTAGTCTCTCCATAAATAATAATAGCATTCATGTGGGTAAATTAATTACAGCTGGGCAATTGTTACAATAAAGAAGTTGAACGGATAGACGTCGCCTAGAGGGGGGGGGTTGAATAGGCGAATTAAAACTTTTTCGAGGAGCCGGAATATCCGGTCCAAGAGTGACCGGAAATTCCGAGTAGCCGGAATATCCGGTACACAAATGACCCGGAAATTCCGGTATGCTTGATAAAGGCGGAATAAAACTAGAGGTTTACTTTAACAAGCATACAACCTAGATATATAAACTAGGCTCACCTATGTGCACCAACAACTTAAGCTAAGCAATACTAGTAACAAGATGATAGCAAGATATATGACTTCAAGCACGAAGGCTATCACAATGTAAAGTGCATAAGTAAAGAGCTCGGGTATAGAAATAACCGAGGCACGCGGAGACGAGGATGTATTCCCGAGTTCCACCCAAAGGTGTACGTCTCGTTTGGAGAGGTGTGCGCAACCACAACAGGTTAGCCGCAACGCCACAAAGGCTCACCTTCTTCTCCTGATGAACTCAACCACAAAAGGTTCGAGTTCACCTTCCACTATTGATCTCCTTTGGGGCGGAGATCGAATCCCGTACAACTCTTGAGGCACACACCCACAACTTAATTGGGGGCTCCCAAGTCTTGAGGCACACACCCACAACTTAATTGGGGGCTCTCAAGTGACCACAAAAGGTCTTGACCACAAAAGGTCTTGGCCACAAAAGGCCGGCCACAAAAGGCGTCTAGGGTCCAAAGACCCAAGAGTAACAAGCTCACAAGTATCACCACCACGAATCCTCGTGGAGGGCTCAAACCGATGCAAATGCAATGGCAAGAGCACACGAAGTGCTCAAGTCCTTCACTCTCAAATTCCAACACAACAACAAATGTTTATGGTGGAATAAGAGAGGAAGAACAAAGGAAACCACAAAGGAGCCAAATCCTTCACTCCCAAATCCCACCAAAAGCAACTAATGCTTAAGGGGGGAGAAGAGAGGAAGAATAAAGAGGAAGAACCACAAAGGAACTCCAAGAACTAGATCCACTAAGTTTCCCTCACTTAGAGGAGAGATGGATTGGTAGGATTGTAGATCTAGATCTCCTCTCAACTTTCCCTAAAGAATATGGAAGATTCAATGGAGGGATTGAGAGGGAAGTGAGCTTTCCAAGGTCAACAATGGAGTAGGAGAGAGGGGAAAGTCGTGCTGCCTTGGATTGGCTGGGGAAAAAGAAGGGGAGGGGTATTTATACCCCTCCAGGAAATATAGCCGTTGGCTGTTTTGACACCCGGAAATTCCGGTATAAGTTAGACTCGGAATTTCCGGTCACCCGGAAATTCCGGTCTAGAGAGACCCGGAAATTCAGGCCACCCGGAAATTCCGGTCTAAGAGAGCTCGGAAATTCCGGCTGGAGTCAGAAGCAAAACCAAACTTTTCCTTAGTCATTTCTGGAGGACTTTTCTGGGGGCACTCGGAAATTCCGGTATATGGAAATTTCCGAGCACAATTTCCGACTGGAGTCAGAACCCTTTTTCTCCTTTCCTTAGCCGTTTTCTTGGATGAGCTGGGGAACCGGAAATTCCGGTAGGGCGGAATATCCGGCCCCAATAATCCGGAACAGCAAAACACCGAAAACGAAAACTGTTATAACTTTTGCAAATGAACTCCAAATGAGGTGAGACCAATTTTGTTGGAAAGATAGCGACGATGACTACCCAACAAATATTGCATCCCATAAATAGAGTAAAATTTCCACACATGGCAAGGTGTGGGACTTTCCTCAAGGTAGAACCGGCAATATTTCCGCCACCGAAAACGCAACAAGTTGACCAAAGTAAAACCGATTTCGATGAACAAGAGCTTGACATGGAGATGAACCAAGCTCTAACTCCTCACCAACATAAAAGCCAAATAAGAACCAAGAAACATGACATGCCAAGTATGCAAAGGTTTGAGCTCTCCACAAGAATGCGATCAAGTTACTAAATTGAGAGCCCCTCTTGATAGTACGCCTATCTATCCTATAGCCCTATCAAGATCATACCTTTGCCTTGAGCATTCCACTTGAGTTGGATGATGACTATCTTGATTTCTTCAAGTGGATCATCTTTCTTGATTGCGCGTCCAAACACTTGCTTGATGAAGACTTCTCCAAATACTCCCCCATGTTCACAATGGGAGAGACTCGCTAAGCTTCGTCTTCATGTATCCATTGCAAGCACCAAGCATAGGATTTCTTCAAGAAGCTTCTCTTGGTCTTGCACAACTCATCTTTTCTTCACTAAGATATCTTCAAGACATACTTGCAATAAGCTTCACTCAACACATGAGCTTCAAGAGTTCAACACATGAACTCCACAATTCCATGGACATGATCTATAATGATATCTCAAGGTAAACATTAGTCCATAGAGATTGTCATTCAATTATCAAAACCACACATGAGGGAAAATGCTCTTTCAGAAGTGCATAATAATGCATATAGTAATGGCATGATGTCTAGTATGAGATTCATTTGGGCATTACAACAACATACATAGACCGTTCCAACCGCATCTATGACTAATAATCCACCTTCTGGTTAGCGTCCGCACCCCTTTCAGTATTAAGTTGCAAGCAACAGATTATTGCATTAAGCAAAGTGTGTAAAGTAAGTAAGTAACATCATCCTTAAATAAAGTACTACTATTTTATCTCTAGTAGAAACATTACATCTACAACCTTAGAGCTTTCTGTCACTACCCAGATTAAATAGAGACATGAACCTACTATCGAGCATAAATACCCCCTCTTGGAGTCACAAGCATCTACTTGGCCAGAGCATCTACTAGTAACGGAGAGCATACAAGATCGTAAATAACACACACATAATATATTATGAAGCAAATGACATAGTATTCAATATTTATCGGATCCCAGCAAACACAACATGTAGTATTACATAATGATGCACACGGTGGGTGTGTTGTTGGGAAACCCCAAGAGGAAGGTGTGAAGTAGTGCAGCAGCAAGTTTCACTAAGTTATGAAACCAAGGTTATCAATACAATAGGAGATGAGCGTTCCCCCGAGATTGTTGGCGGCGCCGTTTACGATTACCAATGTGGAGCCTGCACACAAATAATCAAGAAACTTTTCCCAACTTAACAGTGAGGTTGTCAATCTCACCGGCTTGCAGTTAAACGTATGTGTAGAAGAAAGATGTTTGTTTGCAGAAAGTAACAGGTTTGCAGTTTTGGTTTTATCAGATTAAAGAAAAGGAACGGGGTCCACAGTTCACTAGTGGTGTCTCTACATAAATAATAATAATATTCATTCATGCGTGGTAAAAAAATTACAGCTGAACAATTGATAGAATAATGATGAGCAAACCAATGCATATACTAACGTTATCATGTCTAGTGTGAGATTCATTCGGGCATTACAACAATATACATATACCGTTCCAACCGCATCTATGACTAATAATCCATCTTCCGGTTAGCGTTCGCACCCCTTTCAGTATTAAGTTGCATGCAACATATTATCGCCTTAAGCACTGTGCGTAAAGTAAGTAAGTAACATCATCCTTAGATAAAGTACTACAGTTTTATCCCTAGTAGCAACGGTAATACTACAACCTTAGAACTTTCTGTCACAGCCCCAGATTAAATAGAGACAAGAACCTACTATCGAGCATAAATACCCCCTCTTGGAATTACAAGCATCTATTTGGACAAAACACACACGAGTAACGGAGAGCATGCAAGATTATTAAATAGCACACACATGATATATTATGCAGCAAGAACGTTAGTACTCAATATTCATCGGATCCCAGCAAGCACAACATGGAGAATTACATAACGATTATCTTGATCATGATAGGCAGGTCACAAGATCTAAACATGATAGCACAAAAGGAGAAGACAACCATCTAGCTACTGCTATGGACCCGTAGTCTAAGGGTAGACTACTCACGCATCAGTCCGGAGGCGGTCATCGCGACGTAGAGGCCTCCGGGGACGATTCCCCCTCACGGCAGGGTGCCGGGGATCAGTTCTGATCTATCCCGAATTGGTGTTGACGTCGGCGGCGGCTCGGAACCCGTGGAGGAAATAATGAACACCGTGCGATTTTTAGCATTTTGGGGGGTACTTATAGACGAAAGGCCGAAGGCGTTGGAAGGCCGAGGCCGCGTCACCTGGTGCTCGCGCGACCCCACTTTTGGCCGCGCCAGCACCTGATGTCGTCGTATCGGCATAATTGATAGAAGACGGGGGTCCTCTAGCCTACGTATGGATTGTGGGGAAGAAGGTTGGAGTCGTCGAGGTCGAGATTGAACACGGCGAGTTTACCCAGCTTCGGATCCCACAACGGTGGCGGGATCCTACGTGCTGCTATAATTCACTATGAGGCAATAGCCGTGAACAGGTTACAATGAGTATGATGCCTATCAGATTGTCTCTCCCCTAAAGGCTCCCTGGTGGCCGGCTTATATAGGCGGCCAGACCCCAGGGTACAAGGTAAGTACTTGTCCGGCAAGTAAACAGAGTCCTGACCTAGCCGGCTTAGTTACCGCCTTCCGTCTTGGGCTCGGTGGCTTGGTGGGCTTAGGCCTTCCGCCTTCCTTGGACCGTCCGCCTACTTCCTTGCACGTCAGCTATCTGGGCCGCCCGGCAGGCCTTGGCCTTACCACCCTTGGGCCACCCTGGACTAGCCGGATTGATCCATGCTGGTTATACCCCTAGTTGATATATCCCCAACATTAGCCCCCAGAAAGGTTGAAGTTCTCCAGGCGCCGGCTTCTTCTTGATTCTTCATCTGCCAAAGTTGGCGGCTGCAGGACTTGAACCATTCTGAAAATCAACGAGACACGCGTGCCTTGATGTTGACACGCGGCCGCCTTTATCCATCATGGGAAAAGACGGCTACTCGGCAATCTTTGCCGAGCATTCTTCTTGACGGTTACCGCCTAGCCGGCTTCACGACAGTTTGAAAACAGACAAAGCGGGAATATCGCCACGATCACAAATTGCGGGAAAAGAGGAGGCGTGGAGATCGTGCAATCATGGGCTGCAACGGATGTTGGACACGTGTCCGACTAAAAACGCCGTTGCACAGGGAGCAACGCCTGGCCCTATAAATAGGTAGCCAAACGGTCCATTTCTTTACCCTGCCTTTTGCTCTCCTCGCGCCCTTGCCTCTTCCGCTTCTTTGCTCCCAGCCTCCGAACGAGCTCCGGCGAACTTCTCTCCTCCGGCGACCTTTTCTGACGGCGATGTCCACCGGTCCAGCTCACTCGACGGCGTCGAGCGGTCCGGCGACCGAAGCCGCGCTCGCAGCATCGATGGGCGGCGCCATTACTCGCCCCGCGCCGGCGGCGACGGCGGGCAATGTCTCCGTCGTTCCCCCTTGGGCTTCTGCCACGCGCGTCCCGGCGGCGGGCCCTTTCTCTCCTCCACCAAATACCGCGGCGACGGCGGCGACGAGCGCCCCCGGCGACGAGGAAGAAGAAGCGCCGGACCTCGGGTCCCGCTGTTGGCTGCCTTCCATTGTCGACGAGGACGCCCTCCAAGATTTGGAGGCAGTCGGCTACCTCCCCACTCGGGAGGATTGCCGGTGGAGGGCCGCCTTGGGAGACATTATTCCGGCCCCGGAAGCCGGAGAACGGGTAATCCTTACCTCCCATCTGGTCAGGGGAATGGCTCTTCCGCCTTCCGCCTTCTTTAGTGAGGTCTTAGATCACTACGGGCTCCAGCCCCATAATATCGCACCCAATAGTATATTAGTCTTAGCCGGCTTCACAGCTCTTTTCGAAGGCTATCTAGGTATTAGGCCTAGTTTAGACTTCTTTAGATACTGTTTCCGTTGCCGGCGACAGACGGTGCCGGACGGTGGGCTGGCAACCTGCGGCAGTGTCACCTTCAACTGCCGCCAGGGCCGCCAATGGTATCCTAAGATACCATACCTCGAGTCCGTCAAGGGCTGGACCTCCACCTTCTTCTACTGCCAAGACATGGCAGCGCCGGGCCGTCAAGTCGGCATCCCGGCATTCGTCAACGCGCCACCCATGCCTCGCCCATGCTGGGACGAGGCGGTGCCCAAGTTGACGGAGGAACTCCGCCTTATTCAAAGGCGGATCGAGTTCCTCACGAGGACGATGGCTCCCCCCCAGCTGGATGGGGTCGACACCGTCATTTGCTGGCTCGGCCGGCAAATCCTCCCCCTGCGGTACAGACCGCACAAGATGTGTCAGTATTCGCCTACTGACACAGCCTCTCTTCGCGTGAGCGAAGAGATATTGCCGGTCGCCGACCTGGCATTCCGGCTCTGCAGCCTCGTCAAGGCGGGGTCGGTGAAGGCGGCCGAGGGCGTGCCCATGCACACCCACGACAATCCTCCCCTCGAGGTAAATATTTTCTTGCCTTGCCCCTTGTTTGACAGCTTTGCCGGCTAAGGTTGAGTTCCTTTAACATATCTTCTTTTTCAGCTCTCCGAGTTGACGGAGGATGACCTGGCTCCCGACTTCTACGAGTCGGAAGCCGGGAAGACGAAGAAGCGCAAGGCATCCGGCGCTACTTCCTCCACGGCGAATGCCGAGAGGAAGAAACGGATTGCATCGGCTACCGAGCCGACTCTCGCCAACATTGGCGAGAATGCGGGGATTAACATCCCCCGAAGGTACTCAACTTTGCCTTTTCCAGATGGCGAACTTCTTGAATATTGGCTGACTTATTGTGCTTGCTTTGTATTTTGACAGGGAAAGGGTCGCAACCTCCCGGTTGCCAACCAGGCTCCTTGGCAAAGGAAAGTGGCCGCAAGGCGGCTCGCCGGCCACCGTGCCGCCAACTCCCCCGCCCCACGCCGGCAGCTTCATGGCTGACGCTCGGCGCCAACCTCCAGCCCCGGCTTCGGGTGCTCCGCCAAAGATCCCCTCCACCGATCGCGCGCCGACAACTCCTCTATTACTGGCTGAGGCTACGGCCGATGATGTCGCTCAATCGCGCGCCGCCAATGAAGGGTTGCTGGAGACGACTGCCGGCGGGTCTCGGAGGGCAGCTCCGACTGCGGGAGGCGGCAAAGTCAGAGACCCTTGGTCTACCTTTAAGGAGGCCAAGGAGTCAACCTTGGCTTTTGCCGCCTTTGCCTCGCAGGCCTTCGACGACTTGGAGGGCGACCTATCTGTAAGTTTCTCCGGCATATACATAGTCTTTCCCCCCGAGCACGTAGATGGCTTAGTCAAAAGAAACTTTGACTGCCGGCTTAGTGGTTTTTCGACAATATGTCATATGCTTTTGGTTTTTGTTACAGGGCCTTGTGTCCGCCAACGTCGAGCTTGTCTCCTCGCGAGTCGAGATAAACCGGCGCCATCGCGACCTGAAGAAAGAATGCGAGGCCAAGGACAAGCGGATCGCCGAGCTGGAGGCGGCCCGCAAAAAAGATGAAGGTAGAGTTGATCCCTTTCTCCAACTATGCTTTTGACTTATGTTTCCGTCAATCATTTAGCTTAGCGAATCCATATTTGTAGAACTGCTAGACCACGCCCAGGATATCCTGAAGGCGTCCACTGATATGCAAGCTCTTATGAATGAAGCTTCAGACTTGGCGGCCGCCAACTTGGAGTTGAAGGCGGCTCATCAGAAGGAGATGGAGGCCCAGCAACTCAAGTTTGCGCAGGAATCCAGCCAGCTCACTGGTGAGCTGGAAAGCCTGCGCAACAAGTTGGCGGAGGCCGAGAAGATGGCTGCGGAAGAGATATCCAAGCAGACTTCTCGCGCCCAAACTGCAGAGGACGCGCTGGCAACTCATATGATTGAGTTGTCGGCTTTCCATAACTCGGTTCTTGGTAACTTCTCGCTTCTTTTTTGATACTGCCATGTTGTTTTTAGCCTGAGCCCAACTTATGACTTTATTTTTGATGCAGTTCCCGCCGGTTTAGGCGATGACAAGGTTGTCAGCCCCCGCCAGGATCGCCTTGCGCGTCTGGGTGAGCTGATCGCCGAGACTTTGGCGGCGTCCAAGCGGTTTGCCGCCAAGTTCTTCACTTCCTCTGGCAGCCAGGAGCCGACCGAGTTCAGCGACGTGCCCGCCATCCTGGAGCAGGCGACCAAACTTCACAAGAGCTCGCTCAAGTTGGCGGCGCGGGGTGGAGCCAAGACTGCCCTTGGGTTGTTCATGGCGCACTACCCCGAGGCGGAGATTGAAGCCGTCACCGAAGGCATGCCGTCAACGTATGAAGACGGTAGCGAGGTCGAGCCGGCCGCTATTCTGGACAGCGTTGCCGGCTACGCCACGCGAGTCGCCGACATGGTGGATACTTCCATCTTCTACCGGCGTCATCATGTGCCTGGCGGAGAGGGAGCTGGAGCTGCCGGCGCGGCTGAGGCGGAGGGGAGCGATAGTTCTGGGGCTGAAGTTGTCAGCCCCCAAGTCTGATGTAGACGCTCCCCCGAGCCATATCTTTTTCATGTCCTTGCCTTCCACCAGCCTCATTTTGTCGGCCCCTGAAACAATGCAACATTTGTAATATTTTGTATATACTTTTGCCGTTGCCTTGTTATGCGGAAACTAGCTGACAAGTTTTACTTTGTCTTTATTTATATGGCCCGCCTTAATTTTACCCTGACTTATATGCTTGACTTTTTGTATGTTGACGAAACCTCAGCCGGTAACTTTGGCTGAAACAACCAGGGCTAGACCATTTGTTTAGAATCAGAGACCAAACCCAACATGTTGGTGTCAAAGACATACTACTAGGCGAACCACATATAAGTAATCAGAGGTAAAGGAATTAGGCGGCGCAAAAAGTTTGTTTTTGCTTTGGGTTGGCTCGAAAGCTGCAAGTATCTACCAGTTTGAACCTTTGCACGGGGCTAAAAAATAGGTAACTTAGATACATAGGGAAATATGATTGCAAGAAAAGGCAAAAGATGGCATGCATCTCAACACAGATGAGGAACCATAGACTTTTATTTCATAACCATATTTAACTTAACCATATAAATTGCTAAGTGTAGAAAGGACGTAGCTGCTCAATATTCCAATGCCGTTTTGTTTGCTCGAACGGGTCGTCAATGCCTCTCTTGCGCTTGGTTCCCCTTTTTCCTGCGGCCTTCTTGCGCATTTTCTTTTCGTCTTCGTCGCGGATGTCGGCTAGGTAGTAGGAACCATTGAGCAGCGCCTTTGTGACTATAAACGGTCCTTCTCATGGCGGGGATAACTTGTGCAAGCCTTTTCTGTCTTGAATTAGGCGGAGAACCAGGTCACCTGTTCTGAAGCTTCGCTTCCGCACTCTCCGGCTATGATAGCGGCGGAGTTGTTGCTGGTACAAGGCGGAGCGATGGAGAGCTACGTCTCTTTCTTCGTCTAGCAGGTCTAGGCTATCCTGTCTTGCACCTTCTACGTCTTGCTCGATGTAGGCTTGAACTCTTGGGGAATCGTACTTCATGTAGGTAGGTAGCACTGCCTCTGCGCCATATATTAAGAAGAAAGGAGTGTAGCCGGTAGATCTGTTTGGCGTTGTGCGCAAACTCCACAATACCGACTGCAACTCATCTGCCCAGGCGCCGGCTGTCCTGTGTAATGGAGCTTCGAGACGAGGCTTAAGTCCTGATAAGACTAGGCCGTTTGTACGCTCTACTTGTCCATTGGATTGAGGGTGTGACACGGATGCCAAATCAAGCCAGATGCCCAGATCACTGCAGTATTCTTCTATGTCGCCTTGGGACAGATTGCTGCCATTATCGGTGATAATGCTGTGTGGAACTCCAAACTGAGAGATAATTCCCCAGAGAAAATTGGTGGTTGTTCGTGCGTCAAGTTTGCTGATCGGTTTGGCCTCGACCCATTTGGTGAACTTGTCGACAGGGACCAATAGGTGAGTGTACCCACCGCGCGCCTTTTTGAAGGGACCCACCATATCCAAGCCCCAGACCGCGAACGGCCAGGTGATTGGGATCGTCCTTAGCTCCTATGCCGGCAAGTGAGGTTGACGGGCGTACAACTGGCAACCTTTGCATGTTTTGACGATGTTCTCGGCATCTTCTTTGGCGGTGAGCCAGTAGAAACCTTGGCGGAAAGCTTTGGATACAATGGACCTAGCGGAAGCATGATGCCCGCAGGTGCCAATATGTATGTCTTTTAGAATTTCCCGGCCTTCTTCCGGCTGTATACACCGCTGATAGATGTCGCAAGTGCTTCGCTTGTACAGCTCGCCTTTTATTGTCGTGAATGCCTTGGCTCGCCTTATGATCTGCCTTTTTAGTACCTCATCGTCTTCCGGCAACTTTTGGTCGATTAGAAAATCGAGGTACGGGACTGTCCAATCCGGCTGTGTTAAGTAGACAACGAGACTTGCCGCTTCTACCGGTTCTTCTGAGTCGGGGTCCATCAAATCGGCGCCTTCAATGGATGGCTTGTGCAATTGCTCCAGGAAGATATCTTTTGGTACCTTTTTGCGTTCCGATCCCAGTCTTGCAAGTGTGTCTGCCGCCTCATTCTCAGCTCTTGGAACATGTCGGACTTCGTATCCTACGAAGTTTTTTGCAAATTCGTCAACTTTGGCTCTGTAAGCCGCCATTGTTGCGCTTTTCGCATCCCATGTTCCGCTTACTTGCTGTGCGACCAAATCTGAGTCGCCGTAACAGAGGATTCTTTTGACGCCTTGGTCGTTTGCCACGTGCAACCCATGAAGCAAAGCTTCGTACTCGGCAACATTGTTGGTTGTTGTGAAGTGGATTTGTAACACGTAGCTTAGCTTGTCACCTTTAGGCGTACGCAGAACGACTCCAGCCCCCGAGCCTTTGAGCATCTTTGATCCGTCAAAGTGCATGACCCAATATTCTGACTCGGGGAGTGCTGTTTCCTCCATAGCCTCTGTCCAGTCGGCGACAAAGTCTGCAAGTGCTTGAGATTTGATGGCGGTCCGTGGTTTATAGACTATATCAAAAGCGGCAAGTTCGATGCCCCATTTGGCGACTCGACCTGTTGCCTCTGCATTATTGATTATGTCTCCCAACGGAGCCTTGCTGACTACTGCCACTGTGTGTTCCTGGAAGTAATGCCTAAGCTTTCTGGCGGCGAAGAATACACCATAAGCCAGCTTTTGGTAATGCGGATACCTCTGCTTGGAGGCGGAGAACACTTCACTGATGAAGTAGACCGGTCGCTGCTCACACGCCGCGGCTTCGCTCTCCTTTCTTTCCACAGCCAAGACAACGCTGACAACAGCTCATGTTGCCGCGATGTATAGCAGCATTGGTTCCTGTGACCGAGGTGCTGCCAATATCGGAGCGGATGAGAGGGCCTCCTTAAGTTGCTGCAAGGCGGTGTCTGCCTCTGCTGTCCACTCGAAGTTGTCGGATTTCTTCAGTAGCCGGTAGAGGGGCATTGCCTTTTCCCCTAGGCGGCTTATGAAACGACTGACGGCCGCCGCCGATCCGGCCAGGCGCTGCACGTCCTTCAGACAAGTAGGTCTGGATATATTTTGGATGGCCTTGATCTTCTCCGGGTTAACCTCAATCCCTCGTTCTGAGACGATGAATCCAAGGAGTTTGCCGGCTGGGACGCCGAAAACGCACTTGGCGGGATTGAGCTTCATTTGATACCTTCGGAGATTCTGAAAAGTTTCTTCCAAGTCCTCTAGGAGATCTGCCTTCTTTTTTGACATTACCGCGATGTCGTCTACATAGACGTGAACATTGCGGCCGATCTGTTCGTGCAGGCAATTTTGCATACAGCGCTGGTATGTTACCCCTGCGTTCTTTAGACCGAAAGGCATTGTAATGTAGCAGAAAGTCCCATACGGAGTTGTGAAAGATGTTTTCAGCTGATCTGACTCTCTCATCTTGATTTGGTGGTATCCTGAGTAGGCGTCCAGAAAACAAAGCAACTCGGAGCCTGCTGTGGAGTCTACAACTTGGTCAATTCTAGGCAGCGCAAAGGGATCCTTTGGGCAACACTTGTTAACACCGGTATAGTCAATACACATCCTCAGCTCTTTATTCTTCTTTGGGACAAGTACATGATTTGCCACCCAATCGGTGTGTACAACTTCTTTTATGAAATTGGCGGCCTTCAGCCTATTTATCTCCTTCCCTATAGCCTTGCGTCTCTCATCTCCAAAGCGTCTTGTTGCTTGTTTCACCGGCTTGGATCCTTTTATGACGTTGAGCGAGTGCTCGGCCAGTTCCCTCGGTACACCAGGCATGTCGGAAGGCGACCATGCAAAGATGTCACGATTCTCACGGAGGAACTCGACGAGCGCGCCTTCCTATTTGCTGTCAAGGTTGGAGCCGATGACAACTTGCTTAGACTTGTCACCTGGGATGAGGTCCGCCTTTTTGGTGTCTTCTGAAGCTTCGAAAGTCTTCTTGACATCCATCTTTGGCTTTGGCATGGAGTTGTCTGAATCCGCCCCGAGCAGCGCGAGTTCTTCCTTGTGGATGACGGCTTCTGCGAAGGCGGCCATGCCACGCTCGCACTCCTTGGCTTTCTTGAAGTTGCCGGAAATCGTGATGGTTCCGTTTTCTCCTGGCATTTTAAGCTTGCTGTATATGTAGCACGGCCTTGCCATGAACTTGGCGAAAGCCGGTCGTCCGAAGATTGCATGATAGGCGCTTTTGAAGGGGACAACCTCAAACCTAAGGAACTCTGAGCGGTAGTTCTCTTTTGGTCCGAAAGTTACCTTCAGCCTGATGCTCCCCATTGACTTTGCTTGCCTGCCGGGCACTATGCCATGAAAAGTGAGGTTGCTGTGATCCAGCTGATCCTCTGACAGGTTCATGCGGCTTAGCGTGTCGTAGTACAGGATGTTGAGGCTGCTGCCGCCATCCATGAGTACCTTTGTGAGTCTGAAGTTGTCGATAATGGGGTCGACGACAAGGGCGTACTTGCCTAGGTGAGGGACGTGATCAGGGTGGTCGGACCGGTCCCAAGTAATTGTTGCCTCCGACCAGTTCAAGTACTGAGGGACGTTCGGCATTGTCGCGTTGAGTTCGCGCATCTCCGCCTTATCCGCCTTAGCCGAAGGCGTGCCGACAAAGCACACCAGAGATTCTTTGACCTTCGGATATGGCTTCTTTTTCTTGGCGGCTGCGTCATCTTCGCTTGAGATAGACATGTCGTCGTCGTCCTCATCCTCCTTGCCGTCTTTCTTGTCGTTCTTCTTTGACTTCTTTGACTTCCAGCCGACTGTGGGATCCTTTTTGAAGTCGTCCATGAAACGACATTCGCCAAGCATATGGTTGACCTTGCCCAATGAGGCGTGGATGGGACATGGCAAAAGTTTTGCCTGTTCATAAGTGATTCGCGCCGCCTTAGGCCCTGAGCCGGCTTCGCGACTATCTTTCTTATTCTTCCACTTCTTTTTGCCGGCGTTCCCTTGGAACGCTGCGGCAACCTCATTGGAAGGCCCGGCTTTGTCATCCGCCGCCTGCTTGCGCTTGTTGTTCCGCTTTGGTATGATGTTGACGTCTGGGTCGTCGTCCCTGGCATCGTCATCCGCCGCCGCGTATTGGGCGGCTAGGTTGAGCATCTCACCAAGGTCCGTGATTTGCTCGCGGACGAGCCTATGACGGAGCAAGGACTTCTTCTGCAGGCCCGTGTAGAAGGCATGGATAGCCTGCGCGTCCGAAACACCATGACAGTTGGCCTTTTCGGATATCCAGCGGCTGACAAAATCTGTCATGGTTTCGTCCGGCTTTTGGACACAGCGCTGCAAATCCGTGTAGGTATTTGGACGCTTGTACGTTCCTTGGAAGTGCTGGGAGAAAACCTTTTCCATGTCGTACCAGCTATGGATGGACTTTTCAGGAAGGTTGTCGATCCACGCTCTTGCCGTGCCTTCCAACATGAGAGGTAAGTAGCGGACGCCAATGTGGTTGCTCCCGCCGGCAATCTCTATGGCCATGGCGTAGTCGGATAGCCACGAGTCCGGCTTAACGAGGCCGTTGTACCGAGAACAGTTTTTTGACACTGATGTCATGTCCTTGGGAAACGGCTCTCTGCGGATGGCGTCACCGAAACACTTTGGTCCAGAGTATAGCGGCTCCTTTCCTCTTGCTATGTCTTGTAGGCGGTGTCGTGCTTTTTTTGGATCGAGCTGCCGTGCGCCTCTGTTTGCGTCCGGCTCGTCCTGCGCTGCCCGGCTTATGCTGCGCCTGGGCCCTTCTACCTCCTCTCTCCTCTTGCTGCCAGTGCTATGCTGCGGAGACCGGCTGCGGCCTCTCCTTGGAGGGTCGTTGCCGGCATCTTTTCTAGGCGGCTGCCTGTTGTTCCGGCTACCGCCATTGTCGCGTCTTGGCTGAGGCGGAGGTGGTAGGTCTCCTCTGCTTCCCGACCTTGAATTCTCGTCCCGCCTTTGTTTTGGCGGTGGTGCCTTCTTTGGAGGTGGCCTTGCCTTCCTTTTGTCGCCATGGCTACTGGAGCCAGACGGGCCTTCGGGGTCGGCATCTGGTGCAGCTTTGCACTTGCCTGACTTAGACTCTAGGTCTCCCCCGCGGGCATCCGCCATGTGGCCGTAGGAATCAGCGCGAGCTTGTTGTTCTAGGGCCTTGCTTACGAAGTGTCTTGCGTTGGCCAACTTCTCTTCCGCCGTGTAAGTGTTGTCATCCAGGGTATCTAGCGCGGCAGCCGCATTGAGGATAGGGGTGCAGAAGACAACATCCCCCCTTCTATCCACTCGCTGTGGTGCCGTACGCCAATCGAACCCTAGGTCTTGAGCCGCTGTCGTCGCTTGCGTAGGCGGCTCTTTTCCACGGCGGTTTTTTGATGACCTTTTTTCCTCGAAGAGTTGCCGGTTTGTTTTGGCCGACATCCTCTCCTGTTCTTTCTTGATCTTCTTCGCAAGGCTCTCAACGTGCTCCTCTCTTTTTCGTAGGAAGTCAGAGTGCTTAAGCATGTTAAGCCTAAGTTCTTCTACTTCGTCGAGTGGGGTATCTTTGCTCACCGGAGTGTTCATGATCTCGTCTACTTCTTTGATGACGGAGAGCAAATCTGTGGGTTTGCTGCTGCCGCCTTTCTCGAGACCAGCTTTCTTCTTCGCGCGCACCTTGTCGGAACTTTCGATGAGTTGGCCGGCAGTGGTGTCGCCGGCTTCTTCCGCCGGCTTGTTTTGCGCCTCCGAAGTAACTGGGGTTGTTTCGTGACCGACAACAACCATCATAACCAGCTTGTCAGGCATGTCTGTATCCGCTGTACCCTCTGAGGGAGTCGGATTACCACTGGAAAAGCGGGTTTTGATCTTCTCTTCGAAGAGACTAGCATCATCATCGGAGTCAGAGTCTACGTTGACTTGAACGGTAGATCTGGATCCGGCATCTGACATCGCATCCTCCTGTAGAGCAGGGAGGATTGATTCAGGATCGTTGTTTTCCGGCTGGGAGTCGGATCCCAGTCCGACAACTCCGACAAAGTGGAAGTCAGATTCCGCCGACTCCTGGGAGAAGGCGGATTCAGATCCATCTTGCCGGTCGACTGCTTGGTTGAAGGGTTGGTGGGTGGGGTTGTAGAAACGCGGTAGGCCGTACGCCTCTGGCGTGTACCCGATGAAGACGTCGATCCCTCCGATCGGCACTATTTCGCATCCGATAAGGTAGTCGTCCGCCGGGAGCCAGGATTCATCTGAGTTGACGTAGCTATGGCCGCCATACCTTGTGACGCGGCTGACGGCGATCTGCTTGCCCACGCCGCCAAGTGTTCCCGCCTGGAACGTGACGCCAGGAACCTTACGCCCCACGGTGGGCGCCAACTGTCGTCGTATCGGCATAATTGATAGAAGACGGGGGTCCTCTAGCCTACGTATGGATTGTGGGGAAGAAGGTTGGAGTCGTCGAGGTCGAGATTGAACACGGCGAGTTTACCCAGCTTCGGATCCCACAACGGTGGCGGGATCCTACGTGCTGCTATAATTCACTGTGAGGCAATAGCCGTGAACAGGTTACAATGAGTATGATGCCTATCAGATTGTCTCTCCCCTAAAGGCTCCCTGGTGGCCGGCTTATATAGGCGGCCAGACCCCAGGGTACAAGGTAAGTACTTGTCCGGCAAGTAAACAGAGTCCTAGACCTAGCCGGCTTAGTTACCGCCTTCCGTCTTGGGCTCGGTGGCTTGGTGGGCTTAGGCCTTCCGCCTTCCTTGGACCGTCCGCCTACTTCCTTGCACGTCAGCTATCTGGGCCGCCCGGCAGGCCTTGGCCTTACCACCCTTGGGCCACCCTGGACTAGTCGGATTGATCCATGCTGGTTATACCCCTAGTTGATATATCCCCAACACCTGGTCACGGCGCCTCGGTCGCCCACTTTGTACCGTGTTCGACTTTCTGGAACCTTCATATTCCAAAAATAATTCCAGGATGTTTCTTTTCCAATTCCAAGAATATTTCCTTAAGTACTTTTCTGAACCAAAAACAGCAGAAAACAGGGAACTGGCACTTTGGCGTCTTGTTAATAGGTTAGTCCCAGAAAATGCATAAAACTATATAAAATGCATATAAAAACATGTAATAACATGGTATAACATAGTATGAAACATAAGAAATTATAGATACGTTGGAGACGTATCACATAACGATGATCTTGATCATGATAAGCAGCTCACAAGATCTAAACATGATAGCACAAGAGGAGAAGAAAACCATCTAGCTACTGCTATGGACCCATAATCCGAGGGTGAACTACTCACGCATCAGTCCGGAGGTGGGCATGGTGATGTAGAGCCCTCCGGTGATGATTCCCCCTCCCGACAGGGTGCCTGGGAGAGCTTTTGATCTCTCCCGAAGTCGGGTTGACGAAGGCAGCGGCTCGGGACTCCGTGGAGGAAATATATCCATCGTCTTGATCTTAGGTTTTCTTGGGAGTTAAATAGGCGAAAGGGCGAAAGCGGTCGAGGGCCTAGGCTCCCTCCTCGGGTGCTAGCGCGGCAGAAGGTGGGCCGCGCCACCCCCTCATGAGGGCGCCTCGTGGCCCCTCTCCGTCTCCTAGTCGGTGTTCTGGATTGTTCCCTGGAAAATAGGGACTTTGGCTTTTGTTTCGTCCAATTCGAGAATAATTTTCCTTAAGGGGTTTTCTAAAACCAAAAACAGCAGAAAACAGGAAATTGGCACTTTGGCATCTTGTTAATATGTTAGTCGCAACAAATGCATAAAATCATATAAAATGCATATAAAACATGTAATAGTTGGTATAATATAGGCATGGAACATAAGAAATTATAAATACGTTGGAGACGTATCAGGACCCGAATCCTAAGATACAAGAATAAAATGAGATGTCACTCTCCATCGTATCGGTCAAACAATCTCTTGGATAGTCAGTGATAGCGCAGAAAGAGGATATAAATTTATGTTGGAAAATTAAATAAAACATATCACAAACTTAAGTTTTAACTCTATGTAAATCACCGTCGGACAGAATGAACAAAAACTGATGACAAGTAAAACTAAAACAACTTTGGTCAGAATTAATTTTACAGTTATGGCATTCTCAAAATGAACATAAGAAATCATTAAGGAAGAACAGCAATATTTATATTAAATATTCATGAAAAAACGAAACCTCATCATCTTCATCTAGAATAATAATAACATGGTTTAAGAAATTACTACCTTTTAAATCAGTGCATAATGTTAAACAGTAAAGATATTGCATAACACCAAATAAAGCATTAGAATGCACTGAATTTAAACTGGAAATAAAAAGAAATATTTTTTTATGATTTTCTTTAGTTGAAAAAAATGATTGAGTCAGTGACCGAATCTGTCCGCAGGATGCACCTACCAAACTGGTGCTCTGTCGACAAGCTCACTGGGCTGGTTGTTGGATCCTGTGGTGCGGAATACCGCTACGTCGAGCCCACTCACTCCCCATAAGCGCACGAGCCGAGCCGAGCAGAGCAGAGCGCACCACCAACCATGGCGCCGGCAATGCCGACCTCCGGCGACGTCCGTTCGGGCTCCCCGCCACACGTCGTGCTCCTCCCCAGCGCCGGTATGGGTCACCTGGTCCCGTTCGGCCGCCTCGCAGCCGCGCTCTCCTCCTCCGGCTGCGACGTCTCTCTGGCCGCCGTGCTCCCCACCGTCTCCTCCGCCGAGTCCACCCACCTGCACGCACTCTTCGCGGCCTGCCCCGCCGTCCGACGCCTCGACTTCCGCCTCGCTCCCTTCGACGCCTCCGAGTTCCCCGCCAACGCCGACCCCTTCTTCCTCCGCTTCGAGGCCATGCGCCGCTCCGCGCCCCTCCTCCTCGGCCCGCTCCTCGCCGACGCCGGCGCGTCCGCGCTCGTCACGGACATCGCGCTCGCCTCCGTCGTCATACCGGTGGCCAGGGACCTCTCCCTCCCCTGCTACGTCCTCTTCACCGCCTCCGCCGCCATGCTCTCCCTCTGCGTCCACTTCCCAGCCTACCTCGACGCCAACGGCGACAGCGGTCTCGTCGGCGACATCGATGTCCCAGGCGTGTACCGCATCCCCAAGGCCTCCGTCCCGCAGGCGCTGCACGACCCCAACCACCTCTTCACCCGCCAGTTCGTCGCCAACGGGCGCATGCTCGCCACGTCCGACGGCTTCCTCGTCAACTCCTTCGAAAAGCTCGAGCCGGAGGCTATCGGAGCGCTGCGGGACGGCTCTGTCGCCGCCGGATTCCCGCCCATGTTCTCCGTCGGGCCGCTTGCGCCGGTGCCCTTTTCGGCAGCAAAACAGGAAACGCCTTACATGCGGTGGCTGGAGGCGCAGCCGGCGCGGTCCGTGGTGTACGTAAGCTTCGGCAGCCGGAAGGCGATATCCAGGGAACAGCTCCGGGAGCTCGCTGGCGGGCTGGAGGCGAGCGGGCACCGGTTCCTGTGGGTGGTGAAGAGCACCGTCGTGGACAGGGACGACGACGCCGACCTCGGCGAGCTCCTCGGCGAAGGGTTCCTGGAGCGCGTGCAGGGGCGGGGCGTGGTCACCAAGGGATGGGTGGAGCAGGAGGAGGTGCTGAAGCAGGAGTCCGTCGGGCTGTTCGTCAGCCACTGCGGCTGGAACTCCGTCACGGAGGCGGCGGCAGCCGGGCTGCCCGTGCTGGCGTGGCCCAGGTTCGGGGATCAGCGGGTGAACGCCGGCGTGGTGGCGCGCGGTGAACTCGGCGTGTGGGATGAGAGGTGGAGCTGGGAGGGGGAGGAGGGGGTGGTGAGATGCGAGGATATCGCGGAGAAGGTGAAGGCGGTAATGGCGGACGAGGCGGTTAGGAGGAAGGCAGCGGGGGTGAGGGATGCCGCGGCGAAGGCGGTCACCGGCGGCGGCACCAGCTACGGGAATTTGGCCGAATTCGTCCAGCGATGCCGGGACGGAAGCGTTAGCAACTAAGACGCCATCGATCGTTGGAGACGGAAATGTGAAATAAAAGGAAAATTTGTGCTTACACTTTTTTTTTATTTTTTATGATGAACTGGAATCTACCGAGAGAATCTCCAACAGACACGTTATTTTAGCGCTCTCCTTTTAACGTTTGCAGCGCTTTTCTCGTTTACAACGCACGCTAAAAATGTTACTTCACGGGACACGCTATTTTGTCACGTGGTAAAACAACGTTTACCGGACACATAATTTTGCAGCGCGCGGCTGCACAAACAGTTTGTGCATCTATCTCCAAATAAAGTACCAAACACACACAAATAAAATTATCCACAAATTATTTAATTATTATTACAACACAAATAACAGCAACAATGAATAGTTCAAATGAATAAACTAATGTCAAGAATATAACAAACAAATACAACAAATGCAACATGATCATTGTTGCCAATTCTAATTCCACCACTCCTCGACGAGATCAAGTTGAAGTTGATCATGGACTTCAGTTTGACGAATGGCATGGTATGCGGGGAAAATGGGCTAGTCTCTCTTCTTTCCTACGCACTTGGACGGGACTCCCATCAAGTCATAGGAAGAGTAGTCCAATCCTTGCTCACCCTCGCTCTCGATGATCATGATGACACAAGTTGTCATGATGTACCAAAGGGTATTTTGATTCCAAAATCTTTCCGGTCCCCTAACAATAACAATCAAATGGGCAAGGACATCCTCATATGTGTTGGGGGGAGAGGTGAGCAGGAGAAACTCAATAAAAGACCTCTCCCTCTTAATAATAAAGGCCGTATGCATCAATCGATGCAGAGGCTGAAACTCCCCTTTTCAAAAAAAAAGACCTCTCTGCTCCAAAACGTCTCACTCCTTTATACAGCACCAATATTTGATTACGCAGGGGAATAGCAAAACAAGATAGAGAAGTTCAGCTGCAAGACTGCAACATCACTTGGCACCAGTAAAAAGACAGTCAGTCAGCAGCGCCAACTGCAATGCCGGCCGGAGAGTTCGTGTTCGATTTTGCAGCAGCTTTCACCCACCTTCTTGGGTTGCAAGTCACTACACTATCAAATCACACACCTCTCAGAGTCGACACCACCAGGTGTTCGACCATGGCCACCGGTTCCAGCTCCGACCGTGCCCCGCGAGTCGTCCTCCTCCCGAGCGCCGGCATGGGCCACCTAGCCCCCTTCGGCCGCCTCGCCGCTGCCCTCTCCTCCTCATCATCCCCTGACCACGCCTGCCACGTCTCCCTCGTCACGTTCCTGCCCACCGTCTCATCCGCCGAGTCCGCGCATCTCGACTCTCTCTTCGCCGCGCTCCCCGCCGTCCGCCGCCTCGACGTCCGCCTCCCACAGCCGATCGCCGACTTCTCCGGCGCTGATCCGTTCTATGCGCACTACGAGGCCACCCGCCAGGCCGCGCCGCTCTTTCTGCCCCCGCTCCTTGACTGCGCCGACGCGCTCGTGGCCGACATCTCCCTGGCCTCCGTCGCCATCCCCATGGCCCGCGTGCTCCACCTCCCGTGCTACGTCTTCTTCACTGCCTCCGCCACTATGTTCTCCTTCTACACCTACTTCCCCACGTACGTGGACGATGCAGCTCGCAGCGGCGACCGCGACGCCGACGTCCCTGGAGTGGGTCGCGTCCCCAGGTCCTCCTTTCCGCAGGCGCTGCACGACCGCGGCAACCTCTTCACGCGGCAGTTCCTCGCCAACGGACGGAGCCTCCCCGACGCCGACGGCCTGCTCGTCAACACGTTCGACGCCCTGGAGCCGGAGGCCGTGACAGCGCTCAGCAGCGGCGAGGTGAGTCCCCGGCCTGGGTTCTTCCCGCCGGTGTTCATCGTCGGTCCGCTTGCTCCAGTGAGCTTCCCGGCGGCGAGAGCGCCCGCTGACTACACGGCATGGCTCGACGCGCAGCCGGAACGGTCGGTGGTCTACGTGAGCTTCGGCAGCCGGAAGGCGCTGGCCCGGGAGCAGCTCCTCGAGCTCGCCGCTGGGCTGGAGGCGAGCGGCCACCGTTTCCTGTGGGTGGTGAAGGGCGCGGTAGTGGACAAGGACGACAACGCCGACATCAGCGGTCTCCTCGGCAACGGCTTTCTACAGCGCGTGAGCGGCCGTGCTCTGGTGACCAAGGCGTGGGTTGAGCAAGAAGAGGTCCTGAAGCATCCTGCGGTGGGGCTGTTCGTCAGCCACTGCGGCTGGAACTCGCTGACGGAGGCGGTGTCGAGCGGCATGCCGGTGCTGGCGTGGCCGAGGTTCGCTGACCAGCGGGTGAACGCCGGCGTGGTGGCGCGCGCCCGCGCTGGCGCGTGGGTGCAGAGGTGGAGCTGGGAAGGGGAGGACGGGGTGGTGAAGGCGGAGGAGATCGCGGAGACGGTGAGGTCGGTGATGGCGGACGAGACGCTGAGGAAGACGGCGGCGGGGGTGCGCGATGCCGCGGCAAGGGCCGTGTCCGGTGGCGGGACCAGCTACCGGAGCTTGGCCGAGCTGGTGCGACGATGCCGCCTTGGAAGAGTTGACAACATGAAGAGTGGCTCCCCTGCTGCCTTGTATGATTGTATCTAAACCGGCCACTATTTTCAACTACATCTGCTAATTTAAGAGTGGTAGTTGTAGATTGTATCAGTGAGCTATTTAAGATGTTCATAGGAATCTTTGAGCGTAGCACTATCCTTCGAAATCGATCAGAAATTCAACAGTTTCGATCCAATGAAACACAACATTCGAGTCTGGATCTCTTTTTATGAAACTGAAGTATTACTATGCCAGGCACATGGATAACCGTGGTATTATGATACTTCAGTTTTTTAAAAACTTTGCTGCCAAGGAGTCAGCTTCCAATTCTCAAATCCTTTGCGCCGTCAAAGCACCATTGTCCAAGGAGTTGCCTCTTTTGTTTTGGCGATGATCATGCAGGCCACAGCACGGTCAGACAAACTCACATTTCGTACAGCCTTCTGCTTGTTGTCCTAACCTAGATCATGCAGGTTACAATGAGAAAGCTCTTCTCTAGAGTCCAGCAATAGCTTTTGACTTCTTTTATTTGAGACAGTTTCCCTTTTAAATGCATCAGACTCAATATCGTATGAATCTTACTCTTGTCATGTTAAACCAGAGCACAATATTTTGCGTTTCCTCTAAAAAAAACCAGAGCACAATGCATACCACTTTGTGTTGAAAATCAGGTCACGCACAGATTCATCCAACAAAAACTCAACTTCGACTATGATCACTTCTGAGAGAATAGCATGGGGTCCAAACAAACACTGCAGCTCATTCTATACGCAAAACATGTATCTTCAGGATCCGGACATGGAAAAGAGTCTTCCGGCAGCAATACAACCCCAAGACACCGGTTTATTGTTGTACAACAAACATATTCTACATGAGTTCTACGACAACGATCGCTATTTCCCACCCACGAATGGTGACCAGATAAGTTACATAACCTGAGACCCACTGAGGGCAGAGCTGGCAGCAAGTTCTAGCACCTAATAAGATCACAAAACAAATCCTATCCAGCTCTCCTCTATTCCTAAACCTGTTGCTGCTATTGCCAATGAACATTCTCTACATTACAACTGTCAAACTGCTGCTGCAAGGGTCAAATTAATGAGATATCCACATCCAGGAACGACTGCCTCTGATATCTGCATCCTAGGAAGAAAAAACCTATGTCGCTTGCGATGCGCGCTTTCTCCACACACTCTGCAATTTCAACAGAGCAAACGGCATAAGAGATATTTAAAACAAATAAAAAAATCGAAGCTATCAGCACTTATATGAGAGTCACGTACAAGAGTTTCATCATCCGATTCCTCCTTGCTGCCCAAACCATTGCCATCAGGTTTCTCTTCTTTGAACTCTTTCTCTGGTTTTTCCTTTTCATCCGAGCTAACTGCTGCTACCTCTTTCTCCTTGTGACCAACTGGTACATAACACAAGCCTCATCTATGATGAAAATGGTACCGATAAATAAAAGAGACCCATAAATCAACGATTGACAGCCATACCAGATTTCACATCTTCGTCAGAATGAGAATGAGCGAGAGAACCGGATGCGTCTGGATCATTAGCTTCGACAGACTTGTCACCTCCTGATGTCTTCCTACGCTTGTTTTTCAGGGGCGAGTTTGGTTGCACTTTCCTCTTTAGTGGTGAGGGCCTAAAAGAGATGGATTAATAATGATAAATTGCAGCAAGGTTATTAATCCTGAGTCAGATATATTGACTTACTTCTCTATTGACTTATGTTGGTCAGGCGCAACTTTCCCGCTGCTGGAAGTTCTCGTCTCCTGTGCTCTGTAAGGTGTTCAATCCGATAAGGTGGTAAGCAAAGTATATTACTCCATATTTGATTTGAGCTATTTTCTTGTCTTGCAACCCTCCATTGCATTAGGAGTGATACAGTAGGTTCATAACATTTAATCTGACTGGAAACCTGTAAATCTAACACTTTGGAAAGCCGTTGACAAGCTACATTATTTAGGATGATAAGTGCTCTACTTCAATGATCCTTCACTCCATTTCCCTTCCCAAGATGTTTCAAACATATAGTAGACTTGAAGAAGAAATTCTGGCTTACCGTCCTTGCTTTTTCTCGGCCGAGCTAACTGCTGCTACCTCTTTCTCCTTGTGAACACCTGGGACATAACACAAGCCATAAGCTAAGCTCATCTATGATGAAAATTATCGATAAATAAAAAATGACCATAAGTCAACGATCAATAGCCATACTGGATTTCATATCTTCGTCCGAATGCGGATGAGCAAGGGAACCAGATGCTTCTGAATCATTAGCTTTGACGGACCTGTCACCACCTGTTGTCTTTCTATGCTTGGTTATCGGGGGAGACTTTGGTTTCGCTTTCCTCTTTAGGGGTGAGGGCCTAAATGAGATGGATTAATATTTAGAAAACTGCAGCAAGGTTCTTAAGCCTGAGAGTGTGAGATATCGACTTACTTATCTAATGACTTATGTTGGTTAGGCGCTACTTTCCCGCTGCTGGGAATTCTCGTCTCCTGTGCTCTGTAAGGTATTACGTACGGTCAGGTGGTAAGTAAAGTACATCTTTTGACCGAGTTATCTTTTTGTCTTGCAAACCATCCATTGCATTAGGAATGGTACAATAAGTTCATAATGTTTAATCGGAATGAACACCTTTACATCTAACATTTCAGAAAGACGTTAAAAACTGCATTATTTAGGTAATAAGTGCTCGACTTCAATGATCCTTTACTCTGTATTCCTTCCCAAGATGTTCCAAACAGAGTATTATACAGTAGACTTGAAGAAAAAATTCTGGCTTACCGTCCTTGGTTTGTTCCCGGAAGATCCCTCTTTTGCTGCTGTAGACAAGCACTTAAACTATAATGAGTTTAACATGATATTTAAGGTTAAAGAGACAATTTCAAGGAAAGAACCGACAGCAGTCTACCTTTATTGGTGAACCATTACTTTCAACCCTTTTCCACTTCTCTTTACCCATGTGAAGCTGCTCCGTATCTCCATCATTGTATAGCACCTACGCGGAGAAACATATTTAAATTTAGTACACCCAGCATAGTATTGATCTCTTACCAGCCTGAATAAAAATTATCAACGATAGAGCTGTTGCACGCCAGCACAATGACCCTTGTAACTTTTTAAGCAATAAATATACATTCACAATAAAAGCAATCAGAGTCCGGAGAAGCATCACATTATTAAATGAATACTATTGATAAATAATAAATATAAAGCCATCTTTGTTTTCCATCATGGTACTATGGTAGCCTAACAGCAAAATGGATTGAAAAAATACATCATACTAATCAATGCACGTTCTTCCATCTAAAATGAAAATAAACGTTCTGACAGGGAACTTACTGTATGCAGTTTCTTTGCTGAATCATAAGATTTTACAACACCTTCATAATATCTGCAGACAAAAAGATAAAATCTAAGCCACATTACAAAATTAGATGATAGCAAATTTCAGAATTATACAACTTACGCCTTATCCAAAGGCCACCAAACTTTTATTCTCTGTCCTACCAAGTCTTTATTGCTCGAGTCATGTGTTGAGCACTGCAGGAATTAATTAATTCTTAGTACAGAGACTAGAAGGATGCTTGCACTTGCACTTGCACATAGTTGACTACCACCAGCATATGTACACTTCCTTTTATCGACTTTATTCATGATGCCTGCATAAGCCTTTGAGATTACCTTTGCCAAACCAGAAGCCAATCTTGGCGTCTGTCTTTTGTAGGAACCATTTAGACTAGCCAGATCAGCAGTTCGCACAGTGCTTTCTTTATCAGCAGACTTCTGGAGAAAGTTTAATATCAACCAGAAGTTTACCAGTAGGTCTGGCAAAACGGAAGTAATACATATTACATACCATAGGATGGCAAGAAATTACCTTTGTGCTGCTACTCCAGACTTCAGTATGGGACTTCTTAGCACCATTTTTCCCTTTGGATACATGGGTTTTGGTACTGGTAGGAGATGCTACCAACTCTTTATCAGTTGCAGATCTACTTTTCTTCTTCAATTTGTTTTCTGAATTATTGGTTTTCCCTGTGCTGACAGAGTGCACTAAAAGCTCGTCGCTATCTTTACTGCCTTGCGCTGAGTGTGGTCTACTCTTCGAAGCTGATCGTTTGCGTTTTGGTGTGGAAAAATCTACTGGCTTCTCGTTGCTCTCTTTAACATCCATCTGCCCCTTCTTTGTTTTGCTCTTTACCGACTCCCCCAAATTTTCTTGATTATCTAAGTTTATTTCTCTTAACAATCCCAAGACATCATCATCTTTTCCAGTATTTACTGAAACAGATGCTGCCTTCTGTTTTCTCCCAGTCTTTTTTGCTGCTCGAGATTTAAGAATTTGCACAATTTTCCCTAGAGGGATTTCGTTACCAAGCTCATCAGTCTCATCTATGAGCATCTTATCTTCGGGAGATTCAACCTGAAGTACATAGAGCACTAGAGGAGTCAAGGTCCAGCAGACAATTTAAGTGGAATCATAAAATGAATTGTCAAGTGTGTGCTGTGTACCTCAGCATTATTTGCTGTCATGAGAGCCTCAAAATGAGCCAATACATTCTCGCATCCCACCCACTTCTGCTCAGCATTTACCTACAAAATAATTAGTCAATTATTACAGTCCGAGGCCTACAAAGAGAAGGCAACAAACTTGATGTCTGGTAACCATGAAAGAGCCTGCTTCATGATTTGTTTAAAATCACATACCACAGAGTTTTCACTTTGGTCATTCTGAACTGGCACATAAAGTTGAGCAGGCAATGGAACTGTTTGATTTTCAGATGCATTTATCTCATCTGGACATAACTTCTTTGCAATAAGAATACCAAGATCACATATAGCATGCAGAGTCTGCAAACAACATACCTCATTTTAAGTCACACTTAACAGCAGGCAAACGGATTGAAGTACAGGTGAACAAATGTAGAAACAATACAAACAATTGCTTACCTTGGTCTTATTTGCATCAATCACGTCTTTAGAACATTTGATGCTTCTGAATATAGAGAGTGTTGTCATGAAGCTCTCCTTTTTCATACCAGGTACACCATACTGCAAACTTTCTTCTCCCAGGAGAGTTGAAAGAAGTAGATGCAATCGCCTGGAAAGAGGTCTTTCATAAATATGCATATGCAAGAGAATAATGATTTTAACAAGAAAAGCTCAAAAATAAAAAATACACTATTTTCTCATTTCTTGAGTCAGAACAGTATGCATGACTACATACAAAGAAAACTAACCTTACGTTTTGTGTGCACAATGATCAAGCACTCTATGAACAGATAAGAATGATATTACAATGGTACCAAGTGCAAGAATATGATATGATTAGAACTAATGAACAATTATTATCATGCTAAATTGACCAAATGACATGGTGTTCTTAGTCATTGATGTCTCAGCACATCATGCAAATATGAAATCGAGTATTGTGGACACTCACAATGACAATAGAAAAAAAAGTAAGAGCTACAATAAAATACCAGTAAATTGGACCAAATGCTTTGACATCCCCATACTCCTCAATGTTAGGGCATGAAGGATCATAGGCAAGGACATGAACCAGATATGGAATTATATATTCTGGGTAAGCAGTGAGCAAATTCACATCTGCTTGGACAGATAGCTGACGCATCTTAACTTGTTGGCATATCTGTGCCACTTCAATCAGGTTGTGCTTGAACTGCAAAAGGAAAAGATACAACATTAGAATCAATGAAATGGTGATCAATTGACTATCGTGTTTAGAATATGAACCTCTTCATACTGTGGTGTACAATAACCATCCATGCCTATCAAGAAGGCGCAGACATATTTTGCGTCCAAAGCCCTCTCCTTGATATATTGATGTACTTTACTGAGGAACAATATCCTCATTTGGGAACAATCATCCTAGTGATGAACAAAACCATAAATCTCCAAGAGGATCATGCAGACAAGAGAACCAAACGAAAGAAACAATGAAAGTCAGCTAGACTACATACTCCAAATCGTACCTGTGAAATCCTCAGAGTCAAATAAAACACATCCACGGGCACTTTATGATCCCATTGTCTGGATAAGCGGAGAACAGCTTTTGCTGCTGCCAGCCTCAAATGGGCCTTATCACTGGCACTGTGAGTAATAGTGGAGTAATTATAATGAAAATTAAAATAAGATGCAACAATGTATGCACTAAATAGAAGGGCATGCCTTTCTTGGTACCTTGAAATCTTGTCTGGGGAAATATCACCATATGTAAGAATGTTCTTAAGGATGCCCATTAAATTTTCTATTCCAGGATGCGCTTCACCATCTTTGCAAGGTACACAGCTCTTCACTAAGGTTTTAATGCCATAAATCTACAGCAAAAATATCAGAAGAGAGTAATAAGAACTAACGAGCATCGACAATTGGGGTAAAGCAGAGCATGAAAACCATAATCTCGCTCACCTTTAGCAAACAACTATGTGAGCTATCACTCCATTCAGATTTATCAGCAGAAACTTCAACAGTATCCTGGTAATACACTTAGAATTGCATTAAGAATTTGTAAAAAGGAAAGAAAGAGAAATTTAAAGATAGTAAGCCTTCTTACATTACTGCAGTCAAGAATTTTTTGACTTATGAAACTTATTATCTCTTCGCCCCTTGTTTCGAAAATTGGCATCGCTATCTGAGCTATACACCCCAAAGATTGCAAGATAGAAGGTAAATGAACGTTCTTCTCCTCCAACAAATCCACAAGCCTCTGCAAAGTTAAAAATGGCAGGCATAATATATCAGAAAATCTCAAATATATAGACAAGGAAACATCCGGGGCAAATCCAGACCTTGTAGAGAACAGATAGTGCCATCAGACCATCATCTTTTGTTATAGCAGCTAGAGCATGAACAGAGTATTTAGCCTGCTTCCGTGTGCCCTCTAAACACAGACGCTCTAATAAAAGAGCAACAGAGCTGAAATGGAAGGTACAGAAACTTAGTTCCATAACCGTAGAAAGTAGTGCAGAGTGCAAAATAGTATCACATAATAAAGAACTTTCAAGCAGCTGACCTTGATGAGGCCAGTTGTTCACGAATGTTGCCGCCAGCTTTGGACAAAACATGAGCAATGCCCTCTTTAAGCACTTCATTATCCTCCTTCAGAAGTTCAATGATATCTTCTTCGAATCCAGATAAAAGTGAAGGGAAGAAGCTAGATATTGCCTGCAATGTGTAAACAGCATGGAATGAGGACCGCCTTCCAAAGTCTGATGGAAAAAAATGCACCGGTACGTTATGTGCCCATTCAATACGTGAGTGCAAATATCATGATATATCTATTTGCATAAGGCCCTTTGCATCAATAAGCATGGTGTACTTGGCATGAGTAAGGTTTGAACATGTTTGGAATAATAGAAGATATAAAGTAACTAAGTTACCCCTACTCCAAATATAACAAACAACATGACTTGCCTTTTATCCTACTTAGAAGGTACCCCAACAAAGTACATAGCTTGCAGGTACCTTTAACTAAAACCATCACATTACAGCTAATGAATGGAATTCACGGCTTAATGATTAGAGAAAATCTGCTGAAAGAAACAATTGTTTAATCCAACTGTTCACCCTTTGGTGGCACTATATAAGCAAAACACAGTTCATGCAAGCAACTGCTCAACAGGTAGTTTTTACTTCCATGACAGCGGGAAAAATGAAGACAAAGTGTTGCATCAAGAAAAGAAACTGTGCTTCAGCAAAGTATACCGTCAGAAGATTCATGCATGATGAGATGAGTTTTGTATTCCCAGATGATTTGTGTTCAGAAGCTTCAGAAAGGATCTCTCCGACATATTCCTTATTCACAAGTAAATACGAACATCGCATTGATAATGTGCTCACAAAATCATATAGTTCATGTTTTTCACCAAGTGACTTGAGCAAATCAACCTGCAGTTACAATGTAAAATTCAAATTGTTTAAATATGGCTGATTCAGAAATAGATCAACAAGGTCTATTTCTAATAGGCGGAATCTGTCTACATGGGGAGTATATGTATGAGACACCTAGTTAGGTGGAGGATACAATTACGAAACCAGTATATGGCAGTCATATCCAACTATCTGCAGTAATGAACAATACAAATGGAATCAACTGGAGTAAAATCTCATGTTAAGAACAAGCTGGAGACGTTTCCTACTATACTGGATCGGGTTTCTATTCTATATCGTAACTTAGAACAGAAAAGACTAAGTATATAGTAGGTACCCGGATAGACCAAGCTTTACTGAATGTTGTTGCACAATCAAGCAAGCTTGTGAACATTTCCCAGATGTTGGCATCTTTTAGCTGATGAAGCATGTTCAAGTACTCCTCAGTCTTTGTTGTGTCACTGAACAAACGGGACATGCTCCGGAAACATCCTAGGATTCTTTTTTGCAGATCAGGAGTATCTTCCTGAAAATACAAGAAGATTAAGGCAACGTATCAATGAAACAGTAGCTCTGCGGTGCTTTCCAGTCTCAAGAATCACAAACCTGGCTTATCTGCCTAAGGGACATGTACTTCAGCATTTCTTGTTGTAGTCTGAAATTCAACAAAATGCAAATCAAAACATTACCAAGGAAAACAATTGTCGAACTAAATGATTTATGGACGGACTGTCAAACCTTTGTTTTTGTAGAAGAATCTGTTCAAGAGCTTTCATCTCAACTTTATCAAAATGTGTGACAGCAGTTACCCAATGTTTCACTCTTTCTTTTATCGGAAATTCTGGTGGGAACAACGAAACACAGAAAATTGATTCGATTGACTCAGGTCTGCATCAAATAAACCAGAAACAAGGTGGGCATTATATCAGAGAGTGCAGTAAGGACAAACTTAATACAATATCTGTGTTTGGGCAAAAAAGGTGATACTCTTGAACTAATTTCCATGCAAGATGCCAGATGTTGATGCTAGACAGGATGAGAACAGATAAACGACTATTATTACGCTGATTCTATACATTTTCAAAATTACTTACATTGTATCAGCCTCAAAGAACAATATACCCATCAAGCAAATCATATGAGAAGTTTAATAACAGGCAGAAAATATTGCAAAAATAATATTGACAGTGCATCAAGAAAAAACCAACAAGATATCCCAGACATGGAAGTATACAAACTGAGGGAGTATAACATTAGTGGAAGTGGTAAATCATAAGTTGAACAAGTTATATGTTCTGCTGCATATTCTTGAAGCAGTATGCAACGGGAATATTGCGTGAAATTACCTAAAATCCTTGTCATAAAGACATCTTAATATTTTTCCCGGTATCCACTCAAAATTGTCAGAACTAGTTGAGCTATCAGAACCCTTCAGGCAATACAGCTTGTAGATATCAGCCAATCTCTCCATGGTGTAGCACTTCACTGGATGCTGTTTTTTTTAAAGGAAGCCCGGACATTTCAGTAAACTATAAAGATTGTGAACACATGAAAAAAAAAGGAAAGATGGTGCAAAGAGCAAAGGAAACTAACTGATTTATCACGGACACGCTCGGCTACTAGTTTGATAGTTTCAACAGGAACAGCACCAAATGCATGGCAAGCTACATCACAAACAGCAGCCACAACTTGTTTTCGTACATTTTCTTCGTAATCCAACAATCTGTCACAAAGTGCCTCTGTCGAGGGGCCAACCCACAGGGTAAGAATGCTTACGTGCACCTTCAAATGATATGAATTGTTATTAGGCGAATATAGATACTTACTTATTATCTCTGAGGCTTCGGGACGGGAATGGTTCGACATTAGACATTTCTTCAAATGCTCAATTACAGAAACACGGATTTCTACTACTCTGTCAGTCAATCTCTTCAGGAACTCAACGAAAAGTGACTTAAAAGATTCCAAGATAGGGACTCCAGGTAACGAAAAAAGTTCCCCAAGCAGCTCAACAGACTTGGACCGAGTTTCTACTTGATCTGCCTACAGAAATGAGAAACATAAACTTTAATTAACAAGATAGAATTATCTTTAAAAAAATCACAGGATGCATGTAACTTTCATTTTAAGTTGATTTATCGAAAAATAGAGAATACTATAATTATTATTTTTTCTAGTACCACAGTCACTCTCATATAGATACAGATGGTTCAAATTGATAATCCAAAGGTAGATCATACCAGTAGTTCCCCAGTTATATACGGTACCACCACCTTAAGAACCTTTGGAGCGCACTGATACACATCAAATATGACTTCGTGATGATCAATGTGGCCATCTGAAGAACTGTTGTCCCCAGCCAAGGATGATGTGAGGAACTTTTTTATGTATGGTTCAAACTTTCCTGCAGATTGCTCTATAACACTGCAAGCAAGCTTACGTGCAGGTAAGGAAATACCCTAGCAAGCAGAAGTTGCAGAGTTACGAGTTTACAGAAGGATAATAATAATAGTAGTTGGTCAAAGCACAAGCAGAAGCTAATAATAGTATCTTAGAAATTACAAAATAGCAGAGAAATCCATACAAGTTGAAGGCACTCACGGTTTTTTGACGTCCTAAAGCTGATAGCAGTACATGTAGAAGGCCAACATTTATAACCTCACTTTCATCTACAATGTGAGCCATTATTGTCTGCATCGACTTCACAATATTTGTTTCATGATTTTCACTGCATCAAACAAGTTAACTAATCAAAATAAAATGGGCAACAGCAAACAGAACCATAGAATACTTTGTTCCTTCTGACTGTTCAAGTGTATAGCTGTAGCAAGTACACTTCCACCCAATATAAGCAAATCATGGCATGTACACTATCACCCCAATTAATATAATTTAAACAATAGCATGCACACGGTCACCTAAATTAATATAATCAAGTGGTAACATGTACACTTTTGTCAAAATTAATTGCGAGTAGATTTGGTAGCACCAATAGTGAACCATTTGCTGGACATAAATGTTTTGTTTTAAGATAACACAAAAACATGTTCCTTGTATCTAGCAACTTGCATAGAATGAAATGATAACACAATCTAGCAACTTGCAGAGAATGAAATGAATCGATACAGCTTTCTAGATTTAGGCTAACAGAGCTGCATATGGACCCGCTCAACTCCTAAAGACTTCAAGAGAGCCCATGGCCCCATCTGCTCCACATATCACGGGAACCATCCAAAATATGGGTGGTTATATCAAGCATGTAAACTGCTTGAGAGCATAAAGGTGAGAGACTCATAAGATCATCACATTCAAGATCTAAGATCGCAACACATGCCCGGTATCACATTCAAGATCTAACATGACAACACATAACTGGTAATTTGCGACTCTTTCCAAAATAGTGAAAACTAGTCCAGATGGCATAGTGAAATAACCTGACGATTTCTAAAAATGTTCGGAACATGTCTGTGATGAGATCATCACATTGAAGATCTAGCATAACAACACATGCCCGGTATCTTGCAACTGTTTCCAAAATAGCAACTCTCCTGCCAAAGGAATGGCTATTAACATTGAGTCCACCAAATGTACCAACAATCAGATGAAACACAGTCTGCAGAAAAGAAAGAAAAAACAAATCTCAAATGCTGAATACACATCATAAAGTATAAACTAAGTGGACTCAATTCAATGCACTCTTGATGGTAGTTTACCCTTAAAACATCATCACTATATGGAGCTTCAGGTGCTGTTATTCTTGTAATTTCACAGAAGCAGGTTGCCAAGAGAACTTTGACATCTTCGTCCTGATGTTTCAGCAATTCTTCACTAGCAACTGCATTTAGACACGGTTGGATGGCTTCCATCACCGAGGACCCTGGTGACTGCTCTATTCCATGTAAGCATTCTGCAGCTTGCTGCACAACGATTAGCGTTAATAGCACACCCAAAAGACACATAAGAAAGAAGGAAGTACTTGAAGCAAACAGGTAATATGCCATTAACATTAACTCATGTCAAAATTAAGCAGTTAAATCCAGACGGTGAAGTTATACTGTCATTACTCCCGGTGAGCCTGCGCCAGGAAAGGCAATACAAGGCAGACAACTAATTAACTCTCAGAACAATTGATCTTTTTCTAACACTGATGACACCAAAGTTCCGCATTTTCCTCTCAAAAGATAAAGGATCGACATTTGAGCTTGAGGCTTGAGCTTTTAGATATATTATATTCCCTATAATTAAGTCTATTTGTTCCAGTAAAAGAAAGCACGGAAAATTGGTACATAAAGTGAAAGACAGATATCTTAAGTTCTTAAGTCACGTCATTACGTTAAGGTGTAATTTGCTAGGCTCTCACACTACAAAGACTTCTGTTAATTCATGCCATATGGTTTTTTGGATTCGGTTTACATGATGGAATGGATGTTTGGCTAGTAAGATTGGATATTACACTATTCAAAATTCATATGGTTCAACAACTTGCTCAAAATTCAGTTCCTTAATTTAATTTCATCTTATCTGAATACTGACTTGTCTTGCCTGCTTGCAGGACATGCATATGCAGTTGTTTTCACATGGTTGTTTTGGCAGTGTGACACCTGCACTCGAATGGCTACAGGTAGCACCTACTGAACTAAGCAAGTTTGAAAGCTACATGATATAGCTTCCGGATTCCCAACTATTAAACCTTTTAGCTATTTCAATACTTACTACATACATACTAAATGAGTGAATATACGTACTGAATTTCATCTAGATACATACAAATCAAGAAAAGGCTAAAAAGGTCTTACATTAGTGTACGAAGGGAGTAGTAATTTTAATATCTGCTACATAATAGGAGGAGCAATAACGGCATATTCATTAGACCTATTGAATTGTCCCTAGCGGTACATAGACATAGTATAGCATCAAATTGCGCAACCTCCTATGAAACTGCATCAACAGTTCCTAAGCCATATTCTTCATGTATAGCTGAAGAGGTTCAGAGAGGTTGAAACCTTTTGAGGGGTTAAAAGGATGTGAACCCTAGTTTTTGGGGGGTTCTAAAAAAGGCAGGACATACCGGGAAACCTAAGGCATTAATTTTATTCTCAAAATATCATATGCAATAATTACAAGAAGAAGAAAATCACACTAGCAAAGCATTCAAGGTTCCGGGTGCCGATAAAAGTAGCATGTAAACATGACAGTCGTTGGAGCACGTCCGTGCAACATGCCACCGTAACTAGTGAACCAACAAAAGTATGGTTTAGTAACTTATTTTCACTTGTCGGGTAGCGGCATAACGCGCCAAAATGAGGCACATAGAAGCCTGCCTGGGTTGGACCAGCAAACCCTAATGCGCAAGGATTCGAAAACGGTAGGAGCTGAAGCCAATTGCGCGCCAACGGCAACGGGCACAATCCGCTCCAAAGGCATAGAGTGAGTGACCGTTTGAATTCAGCAGCAGCAGCAGAGCACGCCCAAGCTTGGCTCCTCCACCACTGCCAATCCAACCTGGAACAAGCGTGAGCGCGGCCCAAATCACAGGAGCCCCACCAACTAGAGCACAGCCCCCCTAGCAGGAATCTCCTGCAAAATCTCGGCGGAACCCAACAACTCCCTTGGTCGCTGCCTCCTCCCCGGTCACTCAGCACGACATATAATCTGCCCCTAATTCGCTGGCGGAATCTGGGTAGCCAGCCAGCCATACCTAGGTGGCGCCTGGAGGCCCAAAACCCTAAAAACCTAGCGAGCCGGCGCGACGGCCCCAGATCCACCGGCGGGGGCGAGCTGGCAGCTGAAGAAGGAGGGGGAGGAGCGGGAGCCTGGCCTGGCTTGGGTTATACCTTGAGGAGGTTGGCGAGGTCGTCTGGCGGCAGGTCCTTGGCGACCAGCTTCTCCCCGAGGTCCCTGAGCTGCTCCGCGGCGGCCGCAGCAGCAGGCATCGTGGCCGCACCCGGCCGAATTGGACGCGCCGGCGCGCCTCCCCTTCCTCCGTCGGCTAATCTGAGGGCGGTGGCTCTTGCTTTTCGAAATTGGAGGCGGAGAGCTCGTGAGCGAGCGGCGTCAGTTTGGTTCTCTTTGGGGATCGGGGTGAGCGCAGCGAGCCTGTCTGTGTTTCGTGGACGGACGCTCCCCTCCGCCGTCCGCCGTCTAGACGGAAGAAGCTGTCGACGCGTGCCGATGACGTGCGGGCCCCGCGTCGCGCGTGGTCGGTCTGTCAGTGTCCGGCGGCGGAGAGGGCTGGGTATTGTTTTTTTACCGGCGGACAGTGCTGTGGAGAGAGTGAGGGGGTCCCACCCTGCAGTGAGGAAGAAACATGGAGACGGTCCTCATCCAGACCTCACTCTCACTCTAGCTCCCTCTTCCTCTTCCACCTCCAAACTTTCGTGAGAAGCACGGCACCAACGAGCCGACCAACCTCTCCATCCATGCCAAAACCCTAGCCCCTCTCCCCGTCGCGACGACCACTCCGGCCGCCGGCCATGGAGAACCTCTTCATGCAGGTCTTCGACAGCCGGGACAGGGTCACCGCGCAGCTGCGTTAGCAGGCCCACGCCCATGCCCTATCCCTCGCTCGTGGCTTCCACCTCAACCCCCAACGCCCCCCGCCGTTTTCTTTGAAAGGAAAGCGGTAGGGGAAGCCCACACATCGAGTTGTTTTTAATAATAAGAACCCAAATTCACGCCCTTGAGGACTTGAACCTGAGTGGCTGGGTTGTACATCAACAGTTGTGTAGCTACCAGAGCAATTCTCCCTTAAAAAACTAAAACATTAGTAAATTATTGTCCTGCTTAAATGTATTTTTTTTGTATGTAGAAAAAAGAGGAGACAATAAAAAAAGGAAGACTTTAAAAATCATATTTGGCTCATATGTGTAAATGGCCCCACTACCCATAAATGACACTTAAATTGTTATTGAAAAGATGTACACCAACATATTCAATGTTTCCATGAAATTTTTCATTGAAAATGTCATTTTTTTGTGTCTTGTATATAAAAGACAAATTCTATAGATCATAAAAAATGTCTTTTTTCAAAAAAAAATGTGTGCGAGTATAGAATATCTGAATGTACTCCCGACATTTTTATTTGATTTTTTATGTTTTAAAATATTTAAAAAATTATTAATTTTAATTTTTTAGTCTAACAGTATAGGTCTCGGACAAGAGAGATTGATGTTGATGGTCTCATGTTTTTCATTTATGTTATCTATCTAAACAGGAGCACCCCACTATTTGATTTTTCTCAACATGCAAGCATGCCACATCATTAATTCTCTCATTGGTCCACCTCATTAAGCCATCAACATTTACCATTAGCTTATGAGTTAATCTTTAAACAAAAGAATGGAACAATTCAATTCATATTCGTTCTAAAGAAAATTTTCAATATATATCATTATGAAATTCCGCAGCAACGCGCGGGTGTTATCTAGTTCTATTTTAAGCTGGTGTACTCGTTCTTGATACTTGCAAATTGTAGTTAACTTTGTGGGAAAAAAAGGGCAAAAAAAACCTTTAGTTAGCTGAAAATATGTCGAGAGGGAAGGGCTTGACCGAGTCTATCACCGAGAATAAGTAGGTGGCAGACGACCAAGTTTGCAAGCACGACGGTTTCTTCCAAATTAAGCTTAGCTCCAATCAGGCAACCACCGGTTGACCAACCCAAGAAGCAGCCAAAATGTTCCACTGGCAGCTGACTTCCACTGTCACCACAAGTTGTCACATACCCTCACGCTTATTAAGCTAATTAAACACAAACGAGAACAGCCGTAGCTTAGCTGGGAGATTAATTTATTTTGTCCAAAGAGACAGAGTTTTAGCTGGGAGTTTTCAATATACGTCCGATTTGGAGAACGGTGAAGGCGGTTTTGTACCGCGGTCGGGGTGTGAAAATCCGAGGTGGAGTAAATGGCAGCTGACTATCGCTGTCACCACTCACCACGCTGTGGTGGTTGCAAGTAAAGTAAGCCCCATGGGCATGGCCAGATTCCGCCAGCTGAGGGAGGCTGAGCCGTGAGCCGAGCACGCACACCGACGAGAAGAGACGAGACGACGTGCACTCCTCCCCTCCTCCCAGTCCCAGCGCCGTCGTCGTCTCCGGCACGCGGGCCCCGCACGCCGCGCGGCTCACATGCGCCCGGAGAAACGAGCTGAGAGAGAGGAGAAAAGATCTCTTTTTTATCTCTCCCCTCCAGTTGAATCGACGCATACATACATAAATCAACGGCGGCTCCTTTCCCACTCCCGTCCGATTCCTCCCTCATTCGCCCGCCGTCGCCTCCTCCCTCCAGTACTCCTCGCCTCGCCTCGCCTCGCCCTTATCCCTTTCCCCAACGACGAGCTCCACCCAACTTTCCCCAACCCCCTTCTTCCTCCTCCTCCTCCTCACGCTTCAGCGGATCCATGTCGGTAAGTTCATCCTCCCCCGCTGTTTTTTTATTCCGCGCCTAGATCGAGCCCCGTTTATCTCGCCGTCTGCTCAAACTTAATCCTTCGGCGGCCTGGATCGTAATACCACCCTACCCCCATGTCGTTTGTTTGTTTGATTGATTGATTGGGCCGGAAATCGTGTGTGGATTGTGATTGATGATACTACGAGGGGAGTGTGGGCAGGGCAAAGGAGCGCCATTTCAGATGATCCCGGGCAGCCTCGGGACCTAGGCAGTAGTAGAGAACAACGGACGGGCTTTCCCCCAAATCGGATCAAAACCAAAGTCAGCTCTTTTCTCCCCCCAACACAGGGGCCGGTCAAACCGTTCGTGGTTCCTTACTATGTTCAATCAGTCAATCCATGCCGGTTTTCTGCTCACCTTTGGAGGCTTGTGTTTGTTATGGATCAATCAAACACCCACGGCCATGAGACTAGGATGGCTCTGGACTTGCTCCTACTCCTTTCTCTATCTAGGCACGGCCATGAAACAAGGGAGAGGGTTCGCTTTCGGTTCCTGGGTTGGCCAATAGTACCCCATCTAGGGATTCAACACCTGGGTCTTGCTGATCCAAACAGCTTCTTGGATGATAAAAGGAGCTGACTGGTGACAGCACAAGTTTCATGCTTAGTTGGTTCTTTATTTATGCACAAATGTATGCCGTGACCGCGGCTATAAACGCTGACAGTGTGGTGCTTGCTATTTGATGAACTGTGAATACCCGCTAGCTTTAGCATGACATAATGTTTATAGACATGGACCGAATTTTATCAATCAGTCATCGATTACACGTGGTGTGTTGACTGCATCATGGAGTACATAAGACTGCGCTTAAAGGCCCCTCGCCCCTGAGATGCAAGCTTTAACGGTCTGGGTTCTGAATTAACCTCTGTTCATCACTAAAATATCCTCCATGTCATCAACTAGCTGCTTATCAGTTATATCTTGACTGTGAGCCCTATTCCTCTTCAGTTTCCTAAAGTGATATGCACCAGGACCTTTTAGTAAGGCAGTCAATACATGTCTGGGGTCATGCCTTGTTCAAGTTGTTCATGACTGAATGAAGTTCTAGTTGTATTTTTGGACCATGTTAAACATACCTACAATGTCTGAGTGCTAGCTGAGTGTAAACAGGAGTTTGTCTTCGATAACAGGCTGCTATTCCCACCCTATGTATGTGCTCTTTTTCTTAGGCATTGTTTGACATCATTCACCAATGCTTGTGGCACACTTCATTTGAGGGGGAAAACTTGTAGTCATCCTAAGTTGATTGTTTCGCGTCTGAAATTCATGATTTCTCATTTGTTAAAACATTGTTTTCTGTGTAATTTTGCTAAGTTCATGCATCGTTCCTCATAAAGGAGGCCAAAGGTTCCAAACAGAAGAAGCTAAGATAACAATATTCTGTGTTTTTTTTCCTCTCATGGCTAGTTCCTCTTATTTCTCTCAGGACTTCGAGTTATTGCATTTCATGGCTGTTTCACAAACCCTCTCTTTCCTCCTCAATCTGATAAGATGGTTACCTGTTAGTTACACTTGATATCCTTCTATATACCATGAGCATACTTCATGAGTATTCTAGGGGAAAAAAGGGAACATACTTCCTGGTTAGTTGGTATTTGAGAGCAATTGCTTGTGAGCTATTTTAACAGTAGGGCTTCATTTTAATTTCTCTTTTGTTACTTTCTTTCATATGACATGGATTATGATACCTTTGTAGGAGGAATCTGGTCGCCCTCTACCCAAGTTTGGCGAATGGGACGTCAACGACCCAGCTTCTGCTGATGGATTCACAGTCATATTCAACAAAGCCAGAGATGAGAAGAAGGCTGGCGGTGGACAAGATACCGACTCCCCCAGCAAAGACGCCAGGACTGAGAGGGTGGAATCCTATGCCACCAAGGCTAACTCAGTATGTGCCTTCATGACTCAGTATCTGGAGTTTCACCTAATGGAAATACTCAAATGTTCATATTCTCTTATCACCCTGTCATTAATCTGACCGTTCCATGTGCAGAAGAAATGGTTTTGCTGCGTGACGCCCAGCCCTACACATTCTTGAAGCGTCACCTGAAGAAATGGTCGTGAAAAGTACGGTCCTTTGATTTTGCTATATATACATACTATCCATAAGACCTTGTAAGAGGTACCTGGGCCGCCGTCAGGACAGGTACCTCGTAAAACTCTGAAACGTGTGTATGTATGGTTGTGAGGGTTGTCAGACATTCAGTTTGGTTGGATAAGTGAACTTCTGATTGTAATTCTTGGTCTCTTCCTCGCCGGTCTCATTTTGTGCAATAGTATTTGTTGACACAACAATATCCCTGTTCCTTCCCGTTGACTGTACCACAGCAGAGGACCTATGAGCAGTTTTGGCTTGAGGCTCGGATTGTCGATTGCCAGTGTTTTGGTATGCCAATAGCTGGGGCTTTTGGAAGAAAACTTTGGCTAGCAGCCGCCAACTGTTGTCGTTCCGAAATCTGGCTGACAAATCATTGGCTGTCAATCGGTTGGCCACCCATTTCCATATGCCAACCTTTGCCAATGTGCATATGCCAATCATATTGAGTTCCTGACCTCTTCTCAAGATAAAAGGACAAAAGAACCAGGCTTTCATTCATTTGTAGTTCTATATCTGGGTTGACACCATGACATCCTGGACCTCATTTAAAAAAAAAATCCTGGACCTCAGACCAAAACATGCCTGGCTGCCAAAATAAAAACTTACAGCTACTGTGGCGCAGCTGCAACGAATAATTTTAATCTTCCGGTATGCCTCGTTGTTGACCTTTATCCTTGGCGGACATTGAACACTTAAGTTGTCACATAAGCCAGTTTCTACTAGCCCCATTCACAGTCCTCGACCAGCGACTTACTGAAGTATCACCCTTGAACCCAGCCAATGACATCAAAAAATAAAACATAAATAATATCTTTCCATCACACCGTCTACAAAACTCCGATTGCCAGTGTTCTGGTAAGCCAATATTTTAGCTAGCAATTGGCCGACAGCTAGTTTGTTTTCGTTCCAAAATTTGGTCAACAACATTTGGCTTTCAATCGGCTGGCTGTCAATCTCCATGTGCTGCATCAGTTGCTACATCATTTTAGATAAAAGGAGCAATGCTACCAGCTTTCATTGATGAAAAAACAACAAATGTCACGACTTCTAGAAATAGGATGTATTCCATGTTTCTGGATCCCCCAACACAGACCAGCAAACCGGCCAGCATTACATGACCACAGAAGTTGAGACCAAACAGACATGCCATCTTCCCCCTTATGATATCACGTGCCGGAAAGTAAGGTTGATCCTTGTCGAGGTTGCTTTGGCACGCTTGGGCACCGAGTGCTGCCAGTCCCGCTGAGTGTAGCCTCGCATCACGAGCAGCGATCCGTGCTTCAGGACGAAAGAATGCTTCTGCGGGGCTCCGACCTTGAGCCGCTTAGGAGCCGCCGCTTCTCCAGGTCCGGCAGCAGCTGGTAGATCATAACATGGAGTATCAATTTAGTTGGGGCTACCAACATAGAGAGCTTTCCTTTAGTATGTATACCGTGCCGAATACCTTGTGATCTGTCAGGCTTCTTCCTGAGGAAGAACTCGCGCTCGCATCCAAATGTGACCGACGCTATCTCTGGGGTCGGCCCGTACAGTGGCTCATCATCGGCATGCCATGACACGTAGTCAGAACCACCGTTGTATCTGTTGAGGAGCAGGCTGTTAAAATAGCTCCCCGGGAGGGCTTCGTGGACCTAAGCAATATGCATTTGTCAGCGAATCATTATCAAGTCATTGCACATTAACGTTTTTACAGCTGGTATGTGCTTGTCACCGATTACAGGCAGAATGGTACATGCCTTACCAGTTTCAATATATCCTTGAGCACAGGGAATTCATCCCAAGAATGGGCCTGAGGCCGATGACCGCTGTATTTGAGTTCTGTAAGCCCTTCATCTGCCACATAGCATGTATCCCTGGGCTGCACAATGGTAAAAGGATCAGATTCTTGGGATAGAAGGGTTATATTACCCATGTGCCTCCTGTTACTGAGAGGAACAGAATTACACTCTACTAAACTTTGCAAAGGGCGCACAGAAACACAAAGGCTGGCACAATCAATAGACAATAGTTAATCGCATCCTGCAAATCTGTTTCAGCTATGAATGGAGAAAAATTGTCAGCAGATAAGTTGCTTGATGCCAGCTCCCGATTAGCAACGAATCTACCAGTCGCCTAAAACGAAATCAATCGGTGCCGGTGCACATTCTGCTACACTGTTTGTGTTTTGCCCCTCCCCAAACAGAACAACACATTCGCTACTCAAAGATTGGATCAGCGCAGAACCACGTCGATGATCCGAACCACCCAGTCAGATTTAACATCGAGAGCACGTGTTACCCCTCAAATCAACGGGCAGAGGTACCAATTCTGGTGGGAAGGATCAATGATACTGAAATGCACCTAAATTATGAGTCTGCAAGACTGCAAGTCTGCAACTGAACCTGAAGGAGGGGGCAAGAGATGGGTGATGCGGGTGGGGGCATCGACCTGGGCGGAGGAGCGGCCGAAGACGCGGATGGCGGGGCGCGTCCATGGGATGCGCTTGTCCAGCTCCTCGAACACCTCCCACGCCGCCTCCCGCGCCATGAACCGCGGGATGTGCTCCACCTCGCTCCCGCCGCCGAGCTCCCTCACCTCCCCTCTCTTTGGCTCCCCTACCTCTCCCCCCTTCGCCTCGCCGGAGCCGGGGCCGGCTAGGCGGAGCCGCGAGGCCATGGGTGATGCGGCGGGAAGAGAATGGAAGCGGCGAACACTCACGGTGGGGAACTGGGGAGGGAGAACCGCGCGTGGCGGCGGGTACCAGAAGTTCAGTAACGTCGCAGCGAAGGCGGAGTTTGTGAAGTACGTATACGAAAAATAAAAGAGCACTAGCAGCCATTCGATTTTAAGCTGACAAAGGGCTGGTGACTAAGTGAGTAATCTGGTAACTAGGGTCGGAAAAAAAATTATCAAAACATATCAAAATGGGATCTAGCTTTATAGTTCTCATCGTAACAAAGCCAACCATAAAAACATATTTAAATTTCAACTTATGGTTTAAGAGATAAACTATTGTAAAGTAAAAAAAAAAGGAATATACCCCTCGCATGCATGCAAAGTGAGATCTTCGACTGAATGAGTTGCGGGATGAAACTCTAATAGGGGGCATGTTCCCTAGTTAGTAAAGTCCTTAATCATTTAAGACCCAAGGCTCAAGATGAGCCCGGATTTAAATTAATGAAGCCAACATCCTAACAGAGTTCGTACAAACTTGTAAGGTCGGCAATATCGAGCGCGCATGCTCGAAATGAAAGATATAGTGTCCGCAACACGAGCAGACAGACAAAGGTGGAAACTACGGCCAAAGCAGGCACAACTACTCCGGGGGTAGAAACACACCTAACAAACAGAGCCTATGTCCGCCAAGACAACAGAAGACTCGACACCCGGTCCCACAAAACACATGGAGAAAGGAGGGGGGACAGACAAGGAGCTAGGGACTCATCCCGACACCTCCTTGACGTGGGTATAGAGCGAACGAATCCTGCCAATCGTCAGCTCTAGCACCCCTCGGTCTTCACTCCTAGCCACTGGCTTCCGTACCTGCATAAACATAGAGAGTTTATATGGACCGTCAGCAGCGAGTGGGCAAGATGCCTTGAATCATGCACTTGTTCCTAATCGTCCAGAGCGTCCAAACTAAGGCGGTGCATGACGTCCAAAGGATTCGTCTCGTCTGACCTATGCATTTACGCACCTCACGGTACACGTCTGCAAAACAGACGGGGTTCCAACCACACCCCGCTCGCGAACTACGCTCTGCATGAACCTCGCTAAAGGGCATGTGAAGAAGATGTGGTTTGTGTCCTCATGCTCTCCACAAAGAACATACTGTCCCATGGAGGGTCCCTGCCTCCTACGGATGTTGTCATTGGATGGGAGGTGTTTCCAGATCAACGAAGATCCTAATCTTGTGGCGGACTCCAATCCTCTAGATCTCCAAGATGTGGGGACAGGCGGATCGTGCACACCGATTTTTGGTGTCGCGAGATGTCTTCCGCCACCGCCGGAAAACCTAGGGTTAGGTCACTCGCCCCGCTCGGGATCCACCAGTAAGTAGACAGCGGGTGAGACGGGCCGGTGGCGGGCTGGGCCCTCTTAGACATCCTTGCTGAGACCCCCCAAGTCCAACTCGCTCAGATCGGTACACGGAGCCTAGCAACCCGACAAGGTCGCATGGGCCTCCTCTTGGGCTTCCACCCCAAGAGGGAAAAAGGCCGACCCACCAAGGGGCACGACCCATGTCTCAGAGAGCATGAACCCTAGGTTCGTCTTCGGCTTCCTCACCTTGATGATACATTATTGTTCTCTTTCAAACATGCCAAGAGAAGGTGGAGAACCGACAATGTATTGTGTTACAAGGTGCAATTGGATACCTGCTGGGCATTTAGTTATATATTTTTCAACCACGCAATGAAACTCCCAGCGTTCGTTGGCATAAATAGACATGTTTAGCGATAGTTAGAGATTACCAAACATTTTGCGAGTTTCAGCGCAAGAAGCTTTAGGCCCCTCTTTGTTTTGGGGCTTTCTAATTTTAGTTGAACATGATAATATGATGGTATAAACCAAAATTCAAAATGGGAAGCACTAAATCAAAAGTCAAAGGCCAAAATTAACCCCAACCAAACACGACATAAATGCAAAGACTGAGAAGGCTACTATTGTGTTCTAAACATGTTGCTCGCTAAATGTACATGCAACGACGCGGTCTCCATGTGCATCCGTGGTAGGTGGTCGTGGTCCGACATGTTTTGATTGCGTAGACTTAAACTAAATGTACATGAGAAAACCTTATTAGTGGATTTTCGTTTTCTCAAAAACTATGTGCTATGTATGTGTACTACTGTATTTAGTTACAGAGGAAGTAATAATTTTCAAAGAGTTCTTTCACAAAGCACAACACCATTCGTCCCTACAGAAAAGAAAGAAAGAAAACATAGGCGGTCGACCGTTACATTCAAACGCGCCGAATCCGACCGTTAGACCATAAAAAAAAATCACTATCTGCTCTGCTCTTTCTGTCGGAAGGAATCCCCAAGCTGAAGCGCCTCATCAATAACCCGGATCTCCCGCCACCATCAGTCCCAGTCCACCACCAATGGCCGACGACCTCCTCCTCCTCCGCCTCGTGCCGCTCTTGCTACTGCTGCTGCTCACCGCTCCGGCCGCGGGGGAGAACGTGAGCATCGACTCGGCCACGCTCTCCTTCTCCGACCTCACGCTGCTGGGCGACGCATTCCTGCGCAACGGCTCCGTCGGCCTCACGCGCGACACCGGCGGCGTGCCATCCTCCAGCGCCGGCACCGTCCTCTGCACCCGCCCCGTCTCCCTCCGCCACGCCAACACCACCGCCTCCTTCGCCGCCAGGTTCTCCTTCCTCATCGCCGCCCAGAACCCCGGCTCCACGGCCGGCGGCGACGGCCTCGCCTTCTTCCTCTCTCCCGCCCGCAACACGCTCGGCGCCACCGGCGGATACCTCGGCCTCTTCAACTCCTCCAACGAGGACGATGCCATCGTGGCCCTGGAGTTCGACACCATGCTCAACGCGGACATGGGCGACCCCAGCGACAACCACGTGGGGCTGGACCTCGGAACGCCCTTGTCCGTGCAGGCCGCCGACCTCGCCGGCACCGGCATCGTGCTCGGCAGCGGCAACCTCACAACCGCCTGGGTCGAGTACCACGGCGCCGACCGACTCCTGGAGGTCTCGCTGAGCCTCTCCCGCGTCAAGCCGAGCCGTCCCGTGCTCTCCGTCGCCATCGACCTGTCGCCGCACCTCGCGGACGCCATGTACGTCGGCTTCTCGGCGTCCACCGAGGGGGGCACCCAGCAGCACACCATCAAGGAGTGGACCTTCCGGACGTTCGGCTTGCCGCCGTCGCCAGCCACCACCACCAACAACGCCACCTCCGTTGCTGTCTCGCTCTCGCCACCACCACCACCCGGCGTGATTACCAGGAAGAAGAGGTTTGGGCTCGCCATCAGCATCCTCGGACCAGTCGCGCTCGCTGCCGCGTTCGTTTTCTTTGCCTGGGTTTCCGTCAAGAAGCTTGCCGCCTCTAGAACAAACAAGCACGCCCGCCTCCTCCTGCCTGAGCTGCTGCTCAGGGGGCCAAGGAAGTTCAGCCACAAGGAGCTGAGCGCCTCAACCAGGGGGTTCCACGCGAGCAGAGTCATCGGCAGAGGCGCGTTCGGCACGGTGTACAAGGCCAGCGCCATGCCGGGAGCTGCAGCCGCCACGACATACGCCGTGAAGCGGTCGACGCAAGCGCGGCAGAGCCGGAGCGAGTTCGTCGCCGAGCTCTCCGTCATTGCCCGCCTCCGCCACAAGAACCTGGTCCAGCTGGAGGGCTGGTGCGACGACAACGGCGAACTGCTGCTCGTCTACGAGTACATGCCCAACGGCAGCCTCGACAAGGCCCTCTATGGCGACCCCTGCACGCTCTCCTGGCCGCAGCGCCACAACGTCGCCGCCGGCGTCGCGTCCGTGCTCTCCTACCTCCACCAGGAGTGCGAGCAGCGGGTGGTCCACAGGGACATCAAGACCGGCAACATCCTGCTCGATGCTAACCTGAGCCCCCGGCTGGGCGACTTCGGCCTCGCCCGCCTCATGGACCACGACGAGAGCCCAATGTCCACGCTCACCGCGGGCACCATGGGGTACCTAGCGCCGGAGTACCTGCAGTCCGGCAAGGCCACCGACCAGACCGACGTCTTCAGCTACGGCGTCGTGGTGCTCGAGGTCTGCTGCGGGAGGCGTCCCATCGACAGGGACGATGGCGGCAGCAAGAACAACGTGAACCTGGTGGACTGGGTGTGGCGCCTGCACGGCGAGGACCGGCTCATCGAGGCCGCCGACCCGCGCCTGAACGGCGAGTTCGACCGTCAGGGGATGCTGCGGCTGCTGCTTGTCGGGCTGAGCTGCGCAAACCCCAACTGCGAGGAGCGGCCGACGATGCGGCGAGTGGTGCAGGTCCTGAACGCCGAGGCCGACCCGGTGCCTGTGCCGCGGAAGAAGCCGCTCCTCGTGTTTAGCTCCAGCGCCTCCATCAAGATTCAAGAGATGGCCTTCTCCTCCGGCGACGACGTCAGAGGAGGCTACCCGACCGCCGCCGCCAAATCGGAGGGGGCGGACATAGAACGCTGATCCAAAAATTAAAATGTGCTTGGATCAATATAGTGTTGTGTGATTCTTGTACACATTTGTTGTTGCTGTGATGTGCTTGCTCATAAGGGGAATATAGGTAATAATCCCCAATGACGTATGATTGATTGTTGGAGTAATAATAAAAGGCAGCCTTTGCTTATCTCGTTTCAGCCGATTGTACTTTTGCATGCCGATCTCATCCACATCTTCACTCAAACATATTCTTGTCTATCTCTCACTAAACTGAAGAAGATTCCCAGTTTTAGGACTTGACCAGAGGTCTAGAGCCATGCCATTTTTACAATACACCAAGAACCTTCCATGCAAACTCTTGAGCTAAACATTATATAACAACATGCTATTTGAGTGCCACTACTCCAAGCGACGGCGGCAGCATCCTGGTTATCTTGCCCGACTATCCCTCAATGCATTGACATTAGTCGTCCATCAGTGCTGCACTATTGGAAGGCTGCCTCTGTCTGAATGCCACAAAGCGCACCCGAAAGGTCTCAAGACGGCCATTATCCTAATCAGGTGGGTAAGTTGGAAGAAAATCAATGATGTGGAAGAAAAGACCAAAGTATATTCCATTGTTCTCAGAGAAGAAAATCAATGATGTGGAAGAAAAGACAACACTCACACTAAATGCCTAGACAACTACGGTTATATCAACTATATCAGAATTAAATATACTGTGATGTTAGCATACCTGCAGTCCAAGATAGCAGATTACTAGGTCAAAAAGCCAGGTAGGAGCAGTGTTTCCTTGCAGTACCTTGCTGATGAAGTTGGTTGCCATCTTTGCAATTCAGCTCACCAACATGAGAACATCGTACTCAGAACAACCAGTGATATTATGAGGAATTGTTAGTGAACCAAAAATAGCAATCATAAGAAGCATACAATGTGAACCTGGGTACACTTTTTCTTCCTTGTAAAAAATATACAGCTGAAGATATGTTTGCTACAGATAATACACAGATGCTCATCTATAATTTACTTTGACTATACCACGAGTCCACAACGATACGGTACATCTTAGTTAACAAAATAACTACCACCATCAACAAGCTACAAAATCTACACAACAATGCTGACCACCACAAAGGTATATAACTTTACTAAAGATAACATATATTATATAGTACTCGTGTAGGCTCTTTTGCCACAAAGGAACAACATATTGGTGGTTTCCTTATTCTTGGAACATTTCTTCATAGACCAAAGTTACATAGCGTCAGGAATTCCATTTCAGTGTCAACATGCTTGGTCCACAGAGCCTTGTACTGGTTGAAAGCAACGTCAAGCCACGGCTTCATATTCCCATTAAAATGTATTACTGCAGCACCACGGATCACCTCAGGACTTATGCTTGGATTATAGCCAAGACCCATTACATGCCATGACTTGTCAAGTGGCTTGGTATTGCCATAGAATGCCATCAGTCCAGCTGGTAGAACGGATGTTGGGTCCCAGAGTTCTCCGTCCTCGTTCTGCCATAAGAATAATGGGTCATATTTCGGTAGATACAAATAAGAAAATTGGGTCATATAGTCCAACATATATCATAGTCTTGGAGGGTATGCAGATTTGTATACTTTTATGATACAAAAATGGGCAAGTTGGAGCATCATTGGCAAAATTGTTTACACGTGCTACATAGAACATGACAATGAGGACATAATATTAGTCAGAATAACATCAAACATGAATATCATAAAAGGGTTTCTATTAACTTCACTATTACAGAGCTGGCCGTTAAACATAATACTTGGGGCTCAGCAATAAATAAAATCAATTTGCATGACAACCAAGTTTCGCTTAGGAACTTTTCTGGGCTATGTTGCGATTTTATGTTTCAAGTATGTGACTTTTAGAAAGTCAAGAGACAAGGCCACACTACATATAATCCACTGAGGCATTGACGATTATATACAACAAGCTAACTACTCATCGCTTAGACTTAAGACTTTGCATATTCTCATATAATAAAAGAAAAAACAGATGAAGCATTTTTAGGTATGCTCACAAATAGAATGGTTCTAATGTTACCTGAAACGCACTAAAAGTCTAAAACTATACTAAGAAGGCACCATTAACAATATAAACAACTCTCACTGATTATACTTGGAATAAACTTGAGCACAGCTACTGAATATAATTGGGGACCCATATAATCTCAAAGAGATAACCAAGCGCTACAACCTTAAAAGCAACCGTTGTTAATATACTAGTTTAAGGAAATTTTGTGTTTTGAAACATTACAACCAGTCTATGCTACAAAAGAAAACACTGTGCAATTGCAGCCCCAATTCCATCTAATTGCCAAATATCTGTGTGTTTGTCAACACACGATTACCGTCAATCAGATGAGCGGAATGGAATCCTTCCCAAGAGACCACATTTCTTCTGTCCAAACCAGTAACACTGATACATAATGTTTTTTATTAAATCTACTATACTCAAAGCCCAGTAAAAAAACTCAGAAACTGAGGGCTAAATCGAGGTGTCTAAATCACATGATGAACATAATGACAGTAGCAAAAAAAGACTTGAGTAGAACTGGCACATTAGCTAGTGAAATTACAAGTATGCATCAGACACCAAAATGTAGCAGTTAGCTGACGCAACACAAGGCAATGCAGCACCAAATACCGTTTGTTGCAAATATTAAGAAAAGAAGATTGCCACAACTCACCAGCTCCATGTACTGATGAAACAGCTCGGTGCAGCCATCCCGTCGCCACGCGTCGAGATCAAATACATTGACCCCATATTCCCATGCACAAGCACCGGGATTGAACCGCTCCTGCACAATGTCCTGCGTGAAGTTGAGATACTTCCTATACCTCCTGAACCCACCGAAGCACATCTCGACGGCGCCATTGACCTTGTCATCCAAGTCGACATGCCAAAGCCCCGCTAAATCCTTCTGCACGACCACATCATCTTCCAAGAGCACCACCCTGTGCAGCGCCGGGAAGATATCCGGGAGGTAGAATCTGAGGTAGTCGATCAACGCCACGTCCTGCTTACCGGTATCAATCTGCCTGAGCACCGGCGAGAAGGAGGCGTTAAGGAAGGTGAAGTCGGAGTAGGCGAGGAGCTGGACGTGCACGCCGAGCGGCGGCGGCCGGCGCGCGAACCAGACACGGAATGCGGGCAGGTACATGGGCGCGGTGACGACGTGGAAGACGTGGCGCGAGGGATGAGCGGCGGCGCGCGTCGCGGAGGCGATGACGACGGATACGGCGAGAACGTTGTCGGAGAAGATGGCGTAGTGGTAGAGGGAGGGGTCCTGGAAGGCGGGGGACGGGTCGGGGTCGTCCTGGAAGGCGGATGGCTTGGCGAGGCGGGCCTCGAGGAGGCGCATGGCGAGGCAATGCAGTGACTTTGGGGTGGAGCCGGCGGCGATGCGGGAGGACATGCGGCCGGCGCGGCGGGAGCGCGCGAGGTGCTCGCCGACGGCGAATACGGTGTCGGAGAGCTTCTGGATCTTGGACTGGGTGTCGAAGCCCTCCTTGGCGTCGGCGGCGAGGAGGCGGGCGAACTTGATGCGGTCGCGGGCCTCCTTCTCGAGGGGCTTGAGCGCGTCCTCGGGGATGGAGCTGTGGGCGGCGAGGCGGGAGGAGAGGGCGGAGAGGTCGGAGGAGAGGGTGGAGAAGGAGAGCGACTGCGCGGCGGAGGCCTCCTTGAGCTTGCGCGCGTGCGCGGCGTAGGCGGCGAGGACGGCGGCGTGGTCCGCGCCGTGTCGGCGGATGGCGGCGAGGCGGGACGGCGGGGAGGAGGAGGCGGTGGGGGGTGAGGAGAGGAGGAATGCGAGGGACGCCAGGAGGAGGAGAGTCAGTAGGCCGGCGAACGCGGCGCGGCGCGGCGCTGACGGCCGGAAAGGGCGGCCGCCGGCCATGGCGAGGTGGGGAGTGAAGTGGGTAGTGCGCCGCGGATCTGAGCTGGGGACGAGGAGGAGACGGACGGGTGGGACCCCAGAAATCTTGTGAGCCGAGCCGACGTGTCAGTGGGTGGAGTTGTCGGTGAGGTTAGATTTGTTTAGCAGACAGGGTTGTTGGGGTCTTGATACCTTGGGCCCAGTAGCAGTGAGCCAGTGACGGACGCTTAAGTAGTTTTGGGTCTGCTTGTTCTCCTTTTCAATTTCAGTAATGTCTTCGGAATTTCAGCATGGAACCACAGTCAACAGCAACATTGCACAACCTTAGGTGCTCTTATGTTGAATGGATTGATATCTCTGGGAAGTTATAACTGTTGTTCATTCTAATGCCTATACCGTTCTTCAGGCATTTGTTCTTGTAAATTATTATACCATCATGCAATTTTAAATTGAAATCTTGTTTGTCATGAGAATGCTTACTTTTGAATCAAATCTACCTACATATAAAAGATGGTGAGATTCGCAGCCATTCATTCGTCCACGTCGCCCCCTTTACGCGGTCTGTCGGATTGTCGCGACGGATGGCCCAGATGCGGCCGCGTCGTCCCGAAACACCCCACCACTATTCATGGGCTATTTTTAGCCAATCAAATACCACCACGCCGTGCGGTAGCCATCCGGTCGCCCCGGTTCCCACCGGTCACCGTGTCTGTTTTGCAGAAAACCGCATCGCAGATCGACGAGTGCTCCGCAGTCCACGTTTTAACACTTCAAAGGACCTATCCGCAAATACCTGAAAGTTCATATACTTATCTGCAAAAAACCGCCCGCAGAATCCCCCCACACTTCTCGGACTGGGATTCAGTGGGTGGATCATGGCCAGTCACGCTGTAACTCTCCCCTGTTTTCCACCGCTCAATTTCAATCTAACGCACTAGATCGATTCAAATCTTAAACTCAAAAATCAACTATTTAAAAAAATGAAAAAATTCCAGTAAGTTCTATATAGTTTGTTGTGTATGCTGTGTCAGGCTCGCTTATTTGGATACGTGGTTAATCATTAAATGGCGTTTTATATTTTGATCTTATTTTTTTTTTAAAACGAGGCAAAAGCTCTGCCTTTATATTGATATAGAAGAAGAAGAACGAGTTGGACGGTTATAAGGAAAACCGTCCAAAAACCATACAACACGACACACCACGCCGACCCCAAGGCCGCGCTCCAAAAACAGGTCGACAACCATGTTGCCCTAACAAAACCATGGCCGACACCAACACGGCAGAGTCGACCTCAACGCAAGGAGAAAAAAACCCGGAGCCGCCGCTCCGACATCCACACCGGCCCCAAGGCCACGCCCCCAAAACGAGTCGACGGCCATGTTGCTCTAACAACCACAACCGACACAAGCACGGCGGAGGCGACCTCAACGCAAGACGAAATCCGGAGCCGCCGCTCCGACATCCACGCCGGCTCCAGAGCCGCGCGCCACCTAGCCGAAGACGAAAAACTCGCCGACGCCGACAACCAGCCTTCACTAGTCCCCCCTGGCCGAAGGAACATCCAAAGCGAGGCCCCAGGAGGCAAACGACGCAGAAGCGCCGCCTTCGCCCGACCCCGCGTGGGGTCTAGGGTTTCCCCCAGAGAACCCGGCGTGGAGAAGCAACAACACCCCCTCGACGACGCCTTCCAGAAGGGTGCGGCGCCCGAGGGCGTCGCCGTCGTCGGCCAACCAGGGCAAGACTTTCGCCCGGCGGTGTGTCGCAAACCCCGCAACCGCCCGTCGAGGACCGGCCAGTCCGCCAAACAACAAGCCACATCCACCGCGACACCTCATGTCGCGGCAGACACCGCGCCGACAATGTTCCGGGGCCGCCGCCCCGACATCCTCTCGTCCGGCACCTACCGCAACACGCCATCCCGACCTCCAGAGTTGGAGGCGAAGAACCATCAATCTTGCAGCCCGAGCTCCGCACCATGTGGAGGCACCGAGAAGAAGATGGACAACTCCTCCGAGCACCGCGCCGGAAGGAGAACCGACGCCTCCAACTCCGACCGCCGCACCGCCCCAAAGCGGTCGCGCCGTCCGCCGCACACCCGCAGCCCCGGGGCCGCCGCCCCGGCATCCTCCCCTCCGGCCACGCCCCTGCCGAGCCAGGGGCGCAACGCCGTGGACGCCTCCGCACCGCCACGCCGTCACAGCCGCGCACAACGCCGGCCCGCGTGGCCCAGATGGGGCCCGCACGGGCCCAGCCATGGCAGACGCCGCAGCCGACGCGCGCGCCCCGGCCACGCCCCGCGCCGCCGCAGGAAACCACGCCGGGCCGACCGAGCGCCGAAGCTCGCGCCGCCCACGACGCCGGCGACCTCGACCCACCGCCCACACGGCCAGGACCAGGCCGCCCCCTTCGAATCCGGGCGCGAGGCCACTGGATCCGCCGCCGCCCGCAGATCCACGGGTTTCGGAGCCGCCGCTCCGGCCTTCGACGCCGGCGAGCCGCCATCGCCGCCCAGCCAGGTCCGGCACTCGCAGAGCCGGCGAGGGAGAAGAGACACCCCCGCAACCAGCTTTTCTGGCAGCGGGGAGGCCGCCACCGCCGCGGAGTGGAGGCCGGCGACGGCAGCGGCTAGGGGAGGCGAGGAGAGGGCGGGGTCCGGCGGCGGTGCGAGTGGATCGCCCCCGGTGTCGCGACTGGGCGCGACAGGGGGGATTTTTTTTTTCTTGATGTTATTGTTTGTTATGACAACGCTAGTCATATATTTTGATCTTAAAAGGCTATTAACTCATAAACTACTTATCCAAATGGTATGAAATCTTCTCAGAATACTTCTAAATCCACTTGAAATGATTTCATTTGGGCTCTTGGATGGACAAAACTGAAGGGCCCTTATTAATCTGAGGGTACCACAAAACATCCATCCCTTGTCTTTTAAAAAATCACAATAGTGTAGAGCGTAGTCCACTTGAAATCACAGAAAGTGACGAGGGAAAGCCATTTGTCGAAGATTTTTCAGGGGGCATAATCGTCAATTCATTTCCGCACTCGCCGTGCTGGCCGGTTCTTGACCAAGACTTTAGCTTGCGTCAACGGTCGTCGCCGGCAATCATGCCCGGCAGGCCAGGATATGTCCCTCTCACGCGAATCTGGCACGTCCATCCAGTCTACAAACGCATCACAGCCGTCCATATATTCCACGCGGTAATCCCAGGGCAGGCCATTATTAATATCTCTCTCCCGCCCACCTGCTAGCTCGTCGCCCACACTCACCGGAAGGAAGCTTCCTCGCCATACGACCACAGTACGAAACCATGGCAAGCAAGCGTCCCTTCGTCTTCCTCTCCGTCGTGACGCTCCTCCTCGTCCTCGTCTTGGCTGCCCAGTCCCATGACGGCCGCCACGACGCCATGCGCTCCGCCTTGGCGCGCCGGGACGTGCACAACCGCCGGTACATCCTCGCGGAGAAGAGCAACACGACCGCCGGCGACAACCAGAGGAACCGCACCTCGCCGTCTATGGCGCCGCCTGCGGCCGAGCAGGGCGGCAAGCGGCACCGAAGCCACAAGCACCGCGTGCGTAACTGGATCATCGGCTTCGTGGTGGGGTCCCTGGCCGGCGTGATCTCGGGCCTCGGCCTGTCCGTGCTGTTCCGGCTGGCGCTGAACTTCATCCGGGGGCGGTACCGGAAGAGCAAGTCCGGCACGGTGATCTACACGCCGAAGCTGATCAAGCGCGCGGACCACCTGGCGTTCCTGGAGAAGGAGGACATGGTGTCGTCGCTGGAGGTGATCGGGCGCGGCGGGTGCGGCGAGGTGTTCAAGGCGCAGCTCCCGACGGAGCGGGAGGGCGAGGAGCCCAGGTTCATCGCCATCAAGAAGATCAGGAAGCAGGTCGGCGACGGGCCCGGGAAGCAGAACAACCCGCTGAGCGACGAGGAGAGCCGGCAGCTGGACAAGTGGTCGCGGCAGATCCAGTCGGAGATCCGCACCGTGGGCCACATCCGCCACCGCAATCTGCTCCCGCTGGCGGCGCACGTGCCGCGGCCCGACTGCCACTACCTGGTGTACGAGTACATGAAGAACGGCAGCCTCCACAACGCGCTCAAGAAGCAGCAGCCCGTCGTCGGCGGCGGCGAGGAGCACGACGACAGAAGCAGCAGCAGCATGGACAACAACACGGAGGAGGTGACGACGCTGTCGTGGCCGGAGCGGCTGCGTGTGGCGGTGGGCATCGCATCGGGGCTGGAGTACCTGCACGAGTCGCAGCAGCCGCAGATCATCCACCGTGACCTGAAGCCGGCGAACATCCTGCTGGACGACGACATGGAGGCCCGCATCGCGGACTTCGGGCTGGCCAAGGCGATGCCGGACGACAAGACGCACGTGTCGACGTCCCACCTGGCCGGCACCTGGGGGTACATCGCGCCGGAGTACCACCAGACGCTCAAGTTCACCGCCAAGTGCGACGTGTTTAGCTTCGGGGTGATCCTGGCGGTGCTGGCGACGGGGAAGGAGCCGGCGGACCAGTTCTTCGTGACGGAGGTGGACGAGGTCGGGATCGTCAAGTGGCTGCGCCGGGTGGTGCAGCAGGGCGACTACGCGGAGGCGATCGATCCGGCGCTGGCCGGCGGCGGGCACGACGAGCAAATCCTGCTGCTGCTGCGGATCGCCGTGTTCTGCACCGCCGACGAGCCCAAGGAGCGGCCCGCCGCCAAGGACGTGCGCTGCATGCTCGCCCAGATCAAGACCAGCTAGTCGCTGCTCTAGTGTGTGGACTGTGGAATAATCAACGTTGCTGACTTGGTGGTATGTATAAGTCAAGTCGTCGTCTATGTACAGTACGTATTTTTCCATGTCGTGGGGCCAGCTGGTCCGGTCGATAGAGACTTGCCGGAGCCGGAAAGCTGTTCTACCCGTGACTTTTTTGGAGAAGCCGTCTCAAAATTTTAGTTAGATTTTCAAATTAATTAGATTTAATTAATTTAAAAATCTAACTAAATCAATTTGTGAAGATGCTTATTTACAAAGTTAGGGTGAGGGCAGTTTCTTCACGAAGCCTTTCTCAAAGCCTAAAAGTATTGAGTCTAAGTATGTGTACGTCGTAGGTCCTAGATCGGTTTTAATTGTGGACCACGGGGCTAACATCAAGTACCGTTGGCGAACACTTTGTTGTTCGCCGGCTCTATCCAGCAGCGGCGCTATAGAACACTCTCTCGTACATGTTTAATTAATCTCACCAACCCCACGCAACCGTCTCTCCTCGTGACCCCAGATCCCCTTTCTCTCTCCTCGCGACCCCTCTCTTTCCCTCCGGCGGCGCTCTGCCCTTATGGGTGAGCCTCTGGGTGGCGCGGCGGAAAGGCCGCGAAGGCGTGGCGGGAGACGCGGGTGAGCCTCTAGGTGGCGCGCGCGAGCACCATCGTGTTGCTCTCTGGACCTGCGCGTGGTTGACGGCGAGCTTCGGCGGGAGCTCCGACGTGCCCTCCCTCTCTATCCTCGTCTCTACTCCTTTGTCTCTGTGCGCCCCCTCTCAAACTCCGAGCTCTGACCTCCGCCCCCTCCCATGTCTCTGCTTTCAGCTACTGCGCGGCCGGCGACCGACGCACCGAGCCATCAAACACGACCTCACCGGAAGCAGAGCATCTCATCTGAGCTACCCATCCCCCTCTACGGCAACAGAAATGAGATATTTCAGCAGCTAAAAGTCTAAAACTAAGGCTAAAACATTGAGTTGGACTGTTGGAGCAAGAGGAGCAAGGAGGCGACGGCGACCAGCGGAGACGATGCGCCGAGCAAAGGAGGCGCCAAGAGGCGGCTGGCCGTGGCTGGAGGAGACGGGCGAGGGCCACGCACCAGCGGCCACCGCTGCCGCTCGGTAGGTTTGGTCGGTCGAGCGTGAGGGAGTTAGGGTTTGCTCGTTCGAGGGCGAGGGCTATAGCGATGTGGTTAGGGTTACTGGGCCGGAAAGCCCAAAAGAATAGTGAGCTCTGAAAAAATAACGCCGCGTCGAACAAATAGCGCCGATACGCACTATAGCGTAAAATTACCGTGTTTAACGCGAATAGTGCCGTAGCGAGCAAAATATGCATAGCATAGCGTTTAGTTCCCAGATACGCTACTAGCGCGCTATAACGACGTTTTAGCGCCCTATTTTTTTCCTTGATCAATATCGGGCACCATAACATGTTTTCAGCGTAACAGTTTGTGATGCATTAGTGCGTGTAATCTTGACGTACATGGTACTGATGATTCTAATTCTTAACCATCTACTTTGGCCATTCATATAAACTCGGAGTGTCAAAAAAGGGAAAAAAATGAACTTTACATGTCAAATTAGAAAGAAAAAAATTAGAAGTGTCAAATAGGGAAGCCAAATTTAAGCCAGTGTCAAATAAGGAATTATCTATATAAACTATCCACACCACATGTTGTCCCAATAAGAAATCACAGAGCAATACAACCTCTCCAGCTCTCCTTTTTGTTCGTGGAAGCAGAGCAGGGGATCCATTTCGCAAGAGTTTGTTGGTGATCGCCTAACCCAGTGAGGTAGGTATATGGTGACTGAACCGTCTGAGTTGGGTGATTGACCGCCATGCCTCTGAAACATTCGCCCGTCCCTTCCTACTGCTAATGCCATCCGACGAATTTTGACTTGAAATATTGACACAATCTAGTAACCTACCCTCGAATCTACTTTTATTTAGCTAACGTGTTCAGCTTGACTGGATTGGCAAAAGAAAAGCTTGGCTGAATTTGCAGTTGACTGGAATCGTTCGACCAACTGAAGCAACAAGTCTTATGTTTTCATTTCTTTAGGCAAATTCAGTCCACCGTTATGTTTAGCTACTTTTGACATGTATTTTCATGCGTTGTTCCAAAGTTAAATTAGCTAGCGTGGCTTATCTCTGAGATGTCGTATAAGACGAGGGAGTCACTGGGGATATGCATCAATTTGATGGAGAAGCCGGGATATCACCAAAAAAAGAGGGAGGCACCGAATAGACAGATAGGAGGGGAAGAACAAATTGTTGAACATCGACGGGCTACATGAATTATTCTATTTTCTTACTCGAGGGTAAACCAAATTGGTCTCTGAGGTCTAGAATAAGAGTTTCAAGTGACATTATCTCAGCCTTTTTTCCTGAGAGCGACGTTCTTTTGGTGCTGCCGCAAAATCATAATGGTTACACTAGACTGTTTGGGCAATTTTCCGATAGTCGGCTACTTGGCTCATACAAAAACCGAAAGCGACAGACGTTTAGCGATATGGCGTTTGAAAGGGCACGCAGACTTAATTAATTCAGGGTCAACCAGGAAGGAACGAGTGAGAGGTTATCTTTCTTGTGGGTTAATGCGGCCTTATCATCATTTTGACGCCGTCTTGCTCTTCATAAATCACAAGAGCCGTATCTACATGGCAAACTTATTTTTTAGAAACACAACAGACGCTAAAAAAACACGCACGTACAGACATCCTTATAAACACACACACGCAAACCCTCTCCTCCCTATGAGCACCTCCGAGAGACTGATCCGACATATTTTGAGATTGATGAAGTCACCACGGACGGCTCGTTATTGACGGGCACGTCACCTACCACTGAAAGCATAGAGCCGATTAAATTTTAGAAAATTCAGAAAAATACGATCACCCACGGCAAATCTAGGATTTGAATCTTGATGAACTGGTTTCATCACAAGAAACCAAACCAGTTGAGTTAGTCTCTACATGCCAAACTTGAACTTGAAAGGACGTACATACTCTGTGCATATGACCACGATAGATAGAATGCATTATTGTCCTTTTGTTAATCCTGTCCAAATTCACTGACGTACCTAGGTTGCCATTTGCCAAAGGTCAGCCGCCATCTTCATTAGATTGTAATGGACGTCGCTCTCCTCCCTTTGGGCGTTATGGTGAAGCTCTTCAACCCTCCGGTCACATCTTCAGGTCAAGGTTTAAACCCTGCGGTGCTGCAGCGCAGGGTCAGATGACGCCGTATCTCTTGATAACGTTCTCTTGAAGGTTGTGTTCTCCCGTGTGCTTATCAGGAGCTGCACCTGCACGACACAACCCAAACGGACAAGCATTTTATCCACTTTTATTCGTTTGGGTTGTCGAACTGAAAGGGGACGGCTTCAGTCTGTCCACCCGGCCATGGTTTTGGCTTTGATCATTTTTTATTCTCAGTCAGGGTTTTGACCATTTCAAACTCATACCTTCAAATACACAACATAAACATAATTTAAACAGTTAATCAAATAGTTAGTTTAAACAAATAATTATTTCGGTCAAATAGTTATTTGGATTAACCAAATAGTTATTATTACGATCTAAATAGTTATTATTACAATCCAAACAGTCATTACAATCCAAAGATAATGAAATATATCAAAGGTAATTAATGTTTCAGTAGTTTTGTCACACATGCTCAACTAAATCATTTTGGAGCTGAACATGAGTCGTCCTCTGATGCATATCACGGTGAAAGTCGAGAAATTGAGTAAAAGTAGAGGGGTCTTAGTGCTCAACCAATTCATCCTGCCATGCTTGATCAGGCAAGGTGTCATCACACTCATCCTCCACGATCATGTTGTGCATGATCACACAAACTATCATCATCTCCCACATGGTTTCTGCGCTCCATGTTCTAGCAGGATGACGAACAATAGCCCATCGTGATTGGAGCGCACACTGGCTCCACATCCTTTCTAGCACTCGCTTGTTACTAGGCAAACCTCTTTCTCTTCTAACCTTGTGTTAGAGATGGTCGTCCCAAATTTAGTACATGTAGGATAGATGTCATTGACTAGATAATATGGCTTGTTGTACATGTGACAATTGTTCTCCTAGGTCACATCGGGGGCATTGCCATTGGAGAGCATGTTAAACCCCGGAGATCGATGCAGCACATTCATGTCATTGTGTGACCCGGTCATGCCAAATAATGAGTGTCAAATCCACAAATCATGTGATACAACAGCCTCAAGTACGACCGTGCACCCAACATGACCCTTGTACTGCCCCTGCCAAGCAAAGGGCAGTTCCACCACTCTCAATGCATATAATCTATGTTGTCAATCATCCAGGGAAGCCTCTAGCCTCGTTGATTGACAATGTCATTTTGGTTAGGTTCCCTCAACAACTCCTTATCAAACACCGGAATCACAGCCTTGCAAAACTTATACATTGATTCCAGACAAGTGGACTCACTCATCTGCTCGTACTCGTCCACAAGGTCACCGGCCACTCCATATGCAAGCATGCGGATTGCAGCAGTGCATTTCTGGTATGAGGAGAAGTCGTACACCCCGCAAGCATCTTTTCTGGCTAAGAAGTAGACATCATAGTCGAGCACGCCCAACCTAATCCGGTTGAACACATTCGGAAACGACGCCTAAAAAGCTTTGGAGGATAGGTTAGTTTCACCGGATGAAAATAGTTCGCATATAGCTGTAGTTTGCCAGCTTGTTTGTTCCGGTCCAAGGCTGGTGAATAGATCGATAACGAGCCGTGAAACAATGGCCGCATCCTCTCCACAGTTTCATTGACAACAAGTGTGGCAACGAGGCTATTACTGTCATCATCGGAGGACTCATATGAAGAGGAGTGGTGCATGATGTAGTTATTGAACAAAAACTCATCGGAGCTGTCCATGACGGAGACCGTACCTTGTTGCCAAGACGGTGATGTGGCCGAACACCTTGGGGCCGAGTTCGGATAGCACATGTCCCGAGCCGTGCGGCCAAGCGAATCACCGACCACGGTGATGGAGAAAGCTGCCCCGGTACCGTCGGGGACGAAGAGCCGCTCGGGATGTCGGCGGGAATGGCTTGCCGGTGAAAATGGGGGGACGATGGCTGGGTGGCGGAGGGAGGGGCGAGTAAGGAGGATGGGTATGGTGGAAAGGTTGGCACTGATCGGCTGGCTAGGGGTGGGCTAGAGGAGGACACACATACAGTTTGCTCGTGTCTGCGGCCGACGCAAACGAGGCCCAAAATTGGGCCAGGAATGGGTCACGACTGACAAAAAAAGGGACCGTTATCCGTTTGTGTCGCCGTGTTGGGCATTGAAATTGGCTCGCGCGGGCATAAACAGATGCGGACGGACTTGATGGGTCGGCCCGTAGGAGTCATCGTAACGCTTGGCAGTTGGCGAGTTAGCAATACAAGCAGGGACGAAGCCAGCCACAATGGATTTTTTGTTTACCTCGTTTAGGAAAACATTGCTTGGAGGGGGCAAAATAATTTAGAATCATTAAGTACAAGTGTGATTAGCAGCATGACTATGAAGAAGATTTGATTCATGGGGGTGATTTAGCCCCTACTCATCCCCCCCCCCCTCCTCCGTGCCAAGATGCGAGGTTCCGTGTGATGGTTTGTGCGGCAATGAGTGACAATTTGTCTTAGTAAAATCGTTTGTTTATGTTGGTCTTCATGTTGTTATTTTCCTGGTGGGAAGTTGGAGCTTCTGTCATGCAGGAATGGCCTGCTTTGCGTGGCTAGGTCGTGGAAATATTTTGTGACTCAGGTCTTGCATATGTCCTCTTCGAAACTCGTCCTTAGAATCGAAACTACATGTCTTCTATGTCGTAGAAGAGTTGGTTGTTTGGCATGGTCCAGCATGTACTTCTAAGACCGTTATGACGAGAGTTTATTTGGCGGCCGTTCCTTAGGTGTAGTCCGAGTCGTTGTCTTGTAAGACACTAGTGGTGATCTTGACGCCGGCTCTCGTTTTAATGGTGTGTAGGTTGTGCTCGTAGAGTGTCTAGTTACATTTTAATCGGGTATTTTTTAGAGAATTGGTTTTTGTTCTTCAGCTCAAATGCTCCTATCCGATTAAAAAAAATGAAAAACCAGAGTAAAGCATTTTAAAAGTTTCAAAAAAATGGAGATAAACATTTGACATTGAAAGTGTTCTCTTTGTTATTTCAGGGGTAAACACATGCACATTCGTGTCCCCGTTGGTTTGATCGTTCCGCTCTTTATCGTTTCTTGCTATCTTTTATAACAATGAAAGAAATTCCGTCGTTTGGAATGTTTTAGCGGCGATCATTAGTTAATTCAATAGACAAATCTCTTCTCGGACCAACTTGTTTGACTTTTGCAGCTCCACCACCCCGGCCTATGCCTATATATGCCGCCAAAACAAGAGAACGGCCACCACCCCCAAAGCAATAATCCGCTACAGCACACAGGCACCAAGAAGAGTGAGATCGGATTCGGGCCGCCGAGATGGGTGTGAGCCTCCTGCACGCGGTGGCGGCGCTGATGGGCACGTGCACTCGGCGGCTGCAGCGGGCGGCGAGGAGGATCGGCGCCGGCAACGGCAAGGCGTCGCCGTGGAGGAAGGCGTTCTCGCTGCCGACGGGGTGTGGAGGGTCGCGGGACAAGGAGGAGGGCGGGGTGTGGAGGAAGGAGATACTCATGGGGGAGCGCTGCCAGCCGCTCGACTTCTCCGGTGTCATCTACTACGACGCCGACGGGCACCGCCTCGCGCAGCCGCCCAGGTCGCCCATGCGCAGCCCCCTCCCGTCCTCCCTCAAGCTCCGCGCCAACGCCGGCCTCTGCTAGCGTAGCGTCCTCCTCCTCCTTCCTTGGTTAGATTTTTGTCCGGTGAGACAGAGTGCGTGCGTGTAAGGCTCAGTGTTCGTGTATATGTTCTTCTTAGTGGCTCTGTTTATTTCTTCCTTTCTTTCACCTTTTTTGTGGGTGTAATTTTGCCCTTTTTTTCTTCTTTTATGGTATTGTAATGATAGGAAATATATTACTTTTCTGCAAAACTTGGTGTCTATGCAATTTTCTTTGATCCTGCCTGCTTGTGGGAGTTTTCAGCTAGGCAATTTCTCCCGGAGAGGGTTTTGTTTTGCCATCGATCTGCCCTTTTAAAAATATGGTTTGATTGATGTACCGTTTTTTATTTTCTCTTCAGTTGTACTGTACTACCTAAACAAGATCAACATGAGTAAACACACAGTGTCTCCATCTACTCTAATATCTGTACCGTTTCCTTTTGTGTTCGCTTTACGCCGTCTGTTTGATGCCATACGCATATCATTATGTCAACCGGATATGCTGGTGGCAAAAGCTTGAAGTGATCCACTTCCTAGTACACACAAACAATACAGCCAAGCGAGCGTGTCGCCTAACTGCACAATAGAATGATGGAGACTAGAGAAAAATTCCTCAAATCTCGGTCGATTCCTACTAAATTCACCGGTGTGTGAGCACCACGATTTGGTCCTAGTCATGTCCCTACAACTCTAACAGACAGCCACTAAGAAGTGGTTCTAAATTGTTGACTGGATAGTTTTCACATAAACGAAGGAGATGACAGTTTCCAAATGTTTTTTAAGTTTTAGTGTGTCTATTTTACATGGAGCATATGCTGCTAAGACCGCCCCTGGGAAAGACTACTACTACCTGCATTTGTCATGTACTACCAAGGAGTCGGAACAACTTAGCTTAAACGTGAAGAATTTCCCATAAACAAGAGACAAAATCCGGTGAAACTACATACTCATGTGCAAAGCTTGATCATGTGAGCATTTCTTGTGGGACAAAGATGTTTTTGCCCGGCCGGCCGGTGCATGCACAGTGCACTGCAAAAATACAAACACCAACCGAGCATTTCCCGTTGCCACTTTTCCGTCGCCCCATCATCATATATCAGTGTGATAAACATTTGGTTCCGTCGATGGTATCGTATGTGTGTGAGTCCCACAAGCAACATTGATCAACTGCCACCGGCTTTCTTGCTTTGAGCTATCGATCGGGGAACGGGGAAACGCAATGGAACATGGGCAGCACCCACCGCCCGGCCGGTCCAACCGTTGATGGTTGTTATGCTCCGAGCCTCTAATAGACTTCCTATGTTGCTTGCTCGGCACCAGTATCCCCACCCACCAGATAAATTGCTTGCTCGCCTCCGCCGCGTCGGCGGTGGCTCGGGCCCATTCTGGCCCTTGTCGCTGAATCGACATCGTGATGAGGAGCTCTGCCTCCTCTCTCATTTTCTCATAGCGGAGTGCTAATTTTGTTCTTGATTAACCAAGAGGTAGCAAAATCGTTCTAAACTAGGTTGATCAAGGCTCGTTTCCATGAGTGAGTGCCAACACCAAATATGCTGATGATGCTGAGTGGCGCGAGCCGCACGCCTTGGGGTCATCCCATGCACACCCACGCGATGCCGAGGAAATGATGCCGATTCCACCACCAGAAGCCTCAAGGATAGTGCAATCGGCGTCATCGCCAAGATCTGCTCCATTCGCATGTATGATTGCAACCGATTGTTCCCAGAGGGTGTGAGGGTACGAAAAAGGGAAAGAGAGTGAAGACGAGCATTGAGTGAGCGAGCAACCACCCAACATTTCCGGCTCGCTCATGACTGCGCAGACCCTAGATCCTGCCGCTTGCTTCTTCCAATTCTGCGTATGACGGATGACACACAGTAACTGCGATACATGGTTTTTTTTTCAGACTCCAGAGCATCAGATGAGTGCACCAACACTTGAGCAGTTGAGCGCCTACTCGTGTCTGATGCAGCTTCCACTGTCTGCCACCACGAAGGTTTCACCATGATGGTAGTAAGAACAGTGGCGGCTGATACCGAAGCTGCAACTTGCTTCTCACAAACTGGGTGCTGGAAATATTTCACATTCCCGTCGCACTCCACCAACAAGTGGCATCGTCTCCAGTCCACCAGCAACTCCCGGCAAAACATAAACAGCAAATCACTGACATACAGCAAAAGAAGACCATGATCTCTGAGAGGGCCTAGAAGGTACTGACATTCCATACTGGTGTGGACTTGTGGCAAGTATTTATGACCGACAGCAGCAGCGTAGATGATACAACACAAAATTGCTGCGGCAAGTTCGTAACTTGCACCAAATACAATGCCAGGTTAATTTGCAGGCTCAATCAGCTGGAACTCGCCATCTTCTCACAGCCTTCTCAAGTACCTCAGCACGTTCATGCACGCGCTCTGCTTCCTGTTCCACCCAGGACCTGATACACATGAGCTAGTGTCATATCAATGGGTATTACGGAAATGTTCTTCTGTACACAATAGATGCCCGTTAAACAATTTGTTATCTTCTATAAAAGTATGGTATACCCTCTACAAATGAAACAATCAGCAAATTGCCAGTGTTAAAAAAATCCTGCAAAATTTGGCACGTTAAAGAAGCTGACACTTTTTTTTATCCATGAAGAACTAAGTTTCATACAATTCAGAAATAATGACTGCCTCACAGTAGTTTTTTTCTTTGAAACACGACGAGGTCAAGGGTCTAAACCAGTCCCTTAAGAACCATGGATTCTTTGTATTTCTTTCCCTGAATACATGACCAGTTAATTTCCCCTTAAATTACTTCTGCAACGAGCAAGTTTAAGGTTATGAAATGCTCACTAGTCAATATGATAGGATGAAGTACCTTTTCCTGAACTAATGCATGTGCACATACATTTACAAGTAAGATGATGAAGTAAATTTATAACCTATAGGTACTGTGTATTAGGTACCATGTAATAACGAAAGTGAAGGTTGTACAAAGACAAACCTTAGCATAGTAAGAGCTTCCTTCTCAGCTTCAAGAAACGATTTAGCTTCAGTGACAGCTTGATGCTTGCTACTCATATCAGAAGACAACTTCTCCACATCTTGCTCATCGGACATGACCTCTAGACTCTCCGTGGCTAGTCTATCATACATGCCATCAACTTCTGATCTTAAACATACAAGTTCCTGATTCTGACACTCCAAAGCTTTTCTCTCTTTTAGCAAGACTGCAGTTTCCTTTTCTCGATCTGTCCTCTCATTTGCAAGCTCATGCAACACATCTTGAAGATGCTTATCAACATCAAGCTCGCGGTCTTGCTCTTTTTTCATCCTGTCTTCCCAATATTGTTTTATATCCCCTCTATTAGTTAACTCGTCCATAATTTCACCTATAACAACGAGTCGGGACTGATTTTCTGCTTCAAGTCTGTTTAATTCATCGTATATTACTTCTTCCATTCGGCCACTGGTCAGTGCAGCGGCCGCTTGTGCTTTTGTTACAGGCTTATGATGTTGAAGGCGCCTGGTGTTTCCTATAAAATGCATCAATTGCACAAGTCACTGAGGATAGCATACTGGAAAAAGATAGCTGATCTGCTAACGAAGCAAGTACTGTTAGCAAAAATATGAATCACAAAATAACACAACAGAGCAGGATCCAGTATGGAGAGCGGTTCTTTTTTTTTCTTTTTTGATAATCAAATACCCATATATTAGGTCAGCAGGCCGCCTCATTAAAACCCTGCCAGCCCCTTTCGGTACTCTCGTTAGGGAAAGAGTGCGTCCAGAAACCTGCTGCCTTTAAACACCCTCCACAAGATTACAATCAGCCCTAAGGCTGTGAACTAAGAAGTCCGGAGGTTCAGCAATCACAAAATAACACAACAGAGCAGGATCCAGTATGGAGAGCGGTTCTTGTACAGGTACATTCATACAGAAAATAGCCAGCTCAGGTCATGTTTGTCCGTAAGTCCATATTTTTCATCAGGGTTCCTAACTAAAACCATAGGTAGCATCACAAGAACAAGAATCAGGACAAAGAGTAGTTGGCCTAATTCGACACACTAATGGCATCCCTTTAATATGAAGAAAACCTATCATTTCCAAGAGTACATTTAAATTCAAATTGGAAAGCAAATATAAGATAGAAGCTTCACGTGGGACAGCTATTTACATGGGATAAAAACAAAATGAGCACAAATATAAGTTTTCACTACGTATACTTCCCTTTGCTAACAAATGAGCTAATGATTCCCAGTACAAACTCGGTTCGGGATGCAAAGAACACAGAAAACAGAGTACGCTGAGGAAAGCACATTTCATTGCTATAGGAAATAGTGGTTAGAATTATCCACAATCACGTTTAAAAAGAACATTTAGAATGAAAAGCATACTCTTTTTTCATTGCAACTCCAGGGCTCTATATATGGACAAAGCAACACACAGAAAGGTTTTCCCACTGACCAAGAACTCTATACTGCCAAGGAGCATATAGACGGTGACGTGTGTGGTGGGTGGAGTGCAAGTGCAAGATAGCTAGGGTTCCTGGAGGTAAACCTCTCTTTTTTCTAGTCTACTGATCGACTGTTTTTGTCTTCCCCCCACAGGCACAGCCTATCTCTCTTTAGAGTAAAGAATCCATCCTCTAGTACAATTGAAATATAATCTCTATCCTTACACAAACACAAAACATTCTTATCAGGTGTCCTGAGATGGATATGAACTAAACCTGCAATGAATTAGGTGACAATCCTAATGTGGTGCTAATTGACTGACTTGAGACAAGTTTGAGGGACCTAAGTCTCTGTGGTTTTATTGATTGATTGTCTATTTTTCATTCCCATGTAGCATATCGATCTTCACAATCAAGATTCGGCCATCTAGTGCAATTGAAATATAATCCTACCCTAATATGAACTCAAAAGATTTTCCAAGCAGGCGCCTTGGATACAAACTAAACTTGCAACCGATTAGGTGTCAATGTTCAAAAAAAAACCGACTTTGAGACCATGTTTATGGATGTAAGAGCCCTGGCACACCTGCTGTAGTACTTCTTGTATATGACACTTACAATATGAAGAGAAGAAACAACCACACACTTTATGCATGAACTCAATACTAGCAAATATAAGAAACTACTTGGAAGATACACCACACATGTAAAACACACCACTAAAATGTCCAAACAATATGGAGCTCCCAGTCATCAAAATAAGAAATCACGAAAAACAAGTAAATGATAAAGAATATTTAGTAGTACTACACAGATGCATGCAGACAACGAAACCAACCACATGTAAAATACACCACTAACATGTCCAAACAAAATGGAGCTCCCAGTCATTAAAATAAGAAATCACGAAAAACAAGTAAATGATAAAGAATATTGTAGTCTTGCCTATCAGTATTGCAATTTATAGATAATCGTAGCCTTGCAACCAACTAACAGCATATATAAAAAATACATGAGCACAACGTACCAAAAACTTTGCTGACGATGCTGTGGTTGTGACCAAACAATTCCGTAAGTATGGATGCTGAAACATCTGGCCAAGCGCTCAAATCCAAAGTATGAACATTTTTACTCAGCATCTGGACTGTAACCAGAGTCAGGATTCACAGGAGAGGAAACAGAAGAATACTAGAAACAATGCAGTAGTAGAACATAAAAAAGATCAAAAGGTATATGTACCTTTTGGTCTAATTCTGATGCAAGTGGATACTCCACTAGTACCTTCCAGTTAACAAGATCAAACCGTGATAGATAACTACAACGAGCCCAAACAAATAAATATTCAAAACATTTTAGTCATCAGTTCATCGGAATAAGGGAAAAACGAAAAAAAAAAATCCATATGTTAGTACCTTTCAGGTAAGAAATTGGAATTTCTGTTGCCACTTTGAGAGCCCCTTGTCGATGTTCCAAAGAAGCTTGATAACTTGCTAGGCACAATGCCAGATTCTCCTAAACCTTTCCATCATCAACGAAAGACTATTAGATTATCAGCATCACTTCATATTATATGGGCTTGTATCTGATATGTAACGAATTACTAGATTGGGCTTAATACCGGTCGACATAAAAACTTACATTGGATATACAAGAAATCTGGGTCATCAAATTTTACATCATCGAACGCACTTTCGACTGAACAAGAAGTTATCAGACTCGGTATGATCCTGTGCATCCTTTCCCTGCAAAACAATGATAAATAACACAAGACTAGAATGACATGCAAAGCTCACATTTTGTTAATACTGTGTAGCTTTATTACCTCTCTAATTTTGAGCATAATTTAACAAACCATCTTGCAAATTCTCTCCGAGTGCAAAATTCACTGGAGTTAGCATCTTTCTCAATTATCTGAGGCACATAAGGTGATGGAAATAGCATTAGAACTAATTATTTTATTTTAAAATAACTATAACTATAAGGTTTCTTACAGAATAGAGTTAAGCTTAAAGGAACGGGAAAGCACTCCTAGTAGGAAAGTACACGTAAAATACGTTGTAAACTACAGAAACACTTACAGTTCATACATAGTAGAAATGTTATCTAAACCTATATGATATTTAGAGAAATATATGAACTAAGAGAATGAAACTATTGTTTTCTTGTCTGTTCACTTGCAGGTGACACTGCACACTAACACACAAACAAAGGTGAAAAGAAGATACAGAATCCAATTAAAAATAATAAGATCGACAGATGATTTCCTACATAAGATATTATATTAAATCTACAAGAAACTGTATAGTTTATACTAAGGTCATCTTAGCGACAAATTTTTGAACTTGTAGTTACAATCCTGTGAAAGAATAACTAAAAACCTACAAACTAACGGTAAACAGGTGATCAAGGAAATTCACAATAGTGTAATATTTCCTACCCGGATGATCAGTTGAGCTCATAGCCATTTACTGACTTGTAAGTATAAAGGCAACATACAAATGTATGTACAAACCTTGTGAGTTGGTTTAGCAAACAACTTGTCGGCAAATTGAGTTGTAAACCAATGCATTCACAAAAGATAATACAGTACACCATTCATGATTCAGGTATAAAACATAACATGTGTATGGTTACGACCGTAAATATGTACCAAACCTGTAGCTTCTTCAATATGGACAAAGCCTCCTCGTGCAAGGGATCTACAGGAACTGTAAAGGAAACATGACCACCACCAGTTGCTATGTGATCTCGGCTTGAGTCAACAGATGATGTGTCAGTCCTCTCATCAACAGTTATCCCCAAAACTTCAGTTGTACCCGGCTCTCTGAAGCTTGCAACATCTTCGTGAATTTCTGTTGACTCTGTTATTGACAGCTTCTCTTGAACATAATGAAGTGGAGCCCCAGCAAGTTGCACTAAACCTGAAATCAGTATTATTGAACAATTTATTTGGTTATTTCACTCTCCTTAACAAGCTAACTCTATTTACAAGGAAAAAAACATGTATCCCATAGCAAACACACAACAAGCTAATCTATATAGGTTATATTAATGTTGTACAAAAATAGAACTAAAACAAATACCGCACACATGAAATCTACCCTTCCATTTTGAATAGCAGGAAGCTGGTGAGAATCGTACAAGTGTTAAGTTAGCACAAGTCCAAGAAAAAAATACTGCAATGCCCTGCTGTATTTCTTCTATCCTCTAAGAATTAGATGTTGCAGATACTGTTTTAGCTGTTGCATTCCAGCTAATGTGAGTATTAATAGTAGCCAATGTGCAATCCTTATAGATTCGTACATCTAAAGTTCAGTATCACATCGAAGTCAAAAGGGGATTGTCAATCTAGTATGTACATGGCGGGGGCCAAAAAGGTGAGGAACTTACATTTCTTCGAGGATGGCGAGCACCACGTGATCCCGGCCAACGCGAGCGCTGCCGAAGCCCCCAGCCCGACCACAAGAGCTCTCCCAAACCCTGCAAATGCAATCCTTATTACGGGTCACATCAGAACAAACAAAAATATGCGAGCAAAGGTGCAATCTATCCGCATCCAGTAACTCGGTGAGCAACGAAAGTCATTCAGAGATCTACCTGCCCTTCGATGCTCCACCGGTTGCTCGGCGAGCGACCAGCCGCCAACCCCGTCGTCCGAGTTGCCACCGCCGGCTGGAGCCCAGCTAGCAGACACCTTAGCGGCCGCACGGCGGCGGAGCTGTGGAAGGAGCGGAGCGTGGTGCCGCGGGCGCGGCGGAGGCGGGGTGAGGCGGAGCGTGTAGGTGGTGGCGGTGGCCATGCCGCGGGGCGACCGAGGGCTAGGGTTTTTATGCCGCCGGCCTCATCGTACGGCGGCCATTTTGGGTAGAACTGCTAGGTCTGTTGGAGAAAAACCAAACTGCTCGGTCTATCAAAAACAAAAACTACTTGGTCCATCTCCATCTCCATCTCCACTAATTAAATAAAAGAGCAAACATTTTTTTTAAATTTTCCACATACATTAAACCAACAAAGAGCACACAATTATATCGATTATAAAAACAAAACTAGAAGAGATGAGCAAATTTATAAGATCTATTTCTCCATGACACAATCTTATACTTTTCTGAAGGAAGATGTAGAAAAACACCAAGAACACCAAACCACAAACCTGTGAATACCGTTGATGATTCTCCCCTTCTAATTTTGAGTCGCAATGCCAAGACTTTGTCCATGCACGTAGACATTAAAATAGTCAAGCAACATCGACAAGAGCACCACCACTGATATTTCAGGGACAAATAACGGAGCCACTTTGTCGATGACGTTGGGAGCCGAGAGAACGGATCACCATTGCTGAAGACGTAGTAGCCGGATAGATAACGTGAGGACAAACCTACTCGCAGCAACCATGAGAAACAATCCAAGATTGATCTGGCGAAACAAGATCTAAAGAACTATACCTAGACAAACTCAATATTTCGTTGAAAAGGAGATCTCGTGATGACTGAAGCACGGAAATCACTTATTGCAGACGATGTCATCTCCATTAACGAAGAAGACAACAACCAAAACACTACTCTAAGTATTTGCACCTTGCTAAGTACTTAGTTTTATTTTTTATAAGCACCTAGCTAAGTATTTGCATTGGACATGGCCCGAGTATGCAAGAGTGCAAGACCAAGCCCCTGGGCTTGTTTGGTGCTAAGGGAAAAGCCCGGGATCCCGGCCCTTTCCCGGGCAGCAAACCCCCACGGCCCAATCACTCAGGGAAGTCTACATGTGCGTTTGGTTAACTCACACCCGGCTTTTTCTGGCCCGATCCGCGTCCAAACCCGGGGGACATCCTCCCGACCTCTAGCCATCGGGAGAGAAATCCCTTATCTCCCTCGCGTCGCCTCGCTCCCTCTCGCAGCCTTTCTTCTCCGCTCCGCTTGGTCGCCTCCGTTGACCGAGTCCGATGGCTCCAGCTCAGGCTCCTCCGCGCCCCGATGGTCGCCGTCTCGTCGGTGCGCCGCACCACTGATGTTTCGCCCCGCGTGGTCTTGCATCCCCAGCCCCGACTAGCAGCCCCTCGCGCGCAACCGGACTCAGACGGTTGGTCCTCGCCGTCGTCGTCACCAATTCCTCGCCCGCGCCAGTCAACCACGATGTGAGGCTGTCGCTCGGTCGTGCTGAACAGACCCTCGAGGAGGCTCACGGTGGATCGTGGAAGGCTTCCAGAAGGCAAATATTTCCTCCCGTGGATAAGCTTGATTTGTTTTTATTTTTACAATTATTTTTTGAATACCCAGATTTCTTCCGCTCCCCTTGTGCACCAAACAGCCAGTGGCGGGGTTTCTTTGTTGCAGGGAAATCTTGGGCGGAGGGATACAAAAAACCCTGAAAGCACATTAGTGAAGCCAACATCATCAGCGTACATCGTCCATTGCGCTCGCGACATGTCAACTCTACAACAATGTCAAGTCCATAAGGAGCACATTTGCCAACCTCATCGACCTCGAAGAGAGAAGACATGTGACGCGCTGATCTGTAGAGGACAACGAACATGAATCATCTGACATCGTCCGTGTGCCAAGAATGCTCTTATCGTCGCCGGCTCCACCATAGACTCCATGCACATCCGACCATTGACCGCTCCACCGGAACACATGTGCCCTCATCGAGATTCGTGTATTATCTTCCATTATTGTTGCAACATCAGTCTGATAAGCATGCCACCATCGAGAATCCGACAAGGTGGATCTAGGTTTTCCACCTGAATGTAAGATCCAAAACTAAGAGAGGTGTCATTGTATCCTCGATGACACCTTCAAGGAGGCAAAAGGACTCGTCACCTGCTCCGACGGAAGTCGATGCAATAGCGTTGTACCTCGCACTCGGGTACCGAAGACGTCGATGGTCGGCTTACAACACCACCTCTCTCGCATTGCAACCGTCGGTCGGTAGGGGTGGAGGGAGGACCTGATGACATTAGCAAAGGAGGAAAAGGGAATGTGGGGTGGTGATGTTTGTTGGGACGGCGGTACAATTTCTTGGACATTAGTGCTAGACGTGCTTGCGGAGAAGAAGGATAAAAGCGAGAAGAGGGGAGATGAACGAGGAGGAACAAAACAAATGGTAAGTTGGGAGGCGGCTAAATTAGGGGACACGCGACGTGCGAGAGGGGGCGACCGATCACTACGCCCCGTCGGTTGTCCAGGCGGTGGAAGCGTTTTCCATAAAAAGAAACTTTGGAAAAACAAACTCCACACAGCCAATCAGTTATGATAACAAAACTAGGGGCCATATATGTAGCACACACAGTAATTAATTACACAAGCGAAGCTAGCCCACCAACTGTCTAGAGAAAACCAGCAAACAAACATGACACACAATCCATAAATGACAATTAACCATCACGCATGCTTATCATCACAATACACTCGAGAAAAGATGTCCATGTCATCTTTCCACCACCTCTCCCCACTTATAAATACTCACTAACCCTTTCTTCTCCATACCAACATTCCACACACAACACGGGCTCTTGAGAATCGACCGACCTCCTCGCCGTCCTCCGGCCATGGCAGGCCATGTGGATCCCCTTGTGGTAGGCAGGGTGATCGGTGACGTTGTGGACATGTTCGTGCCTACCATGGCTATGGCTGTGCGCTTCGGGACCAAGGACCTGACGAACGGCGGCGAGATCAAGCCGTCCGTGGCCGCCGACGCGCCCACGGTCCACATCGCCGGCCGAGCCGGCGATCTCTTCACCCTGGTCCGTATTCACCGCATGTCTTGATGCCATGGCAGTTCATGCGTGGTTAATTACTTGCACACATGCACTCTGATCCAGCTCTTAATATAAGTTACTGTGAATGAATTTTTGGGGTGTTGTGTTTTTCAGGTTATGACTGACCCCGACGCCCCGAGCCCCAGCGAGCCAACCTTGAAGGAGTGGCTTCACTGGTAATTACTGAGCTACTAATTTACTACCCAAACTTACCAGTTGACACTTTAGCTTTCCTTAGCATACCACTACACTTACAATCTTTGGACTAATGTTAATTGGTTTGAGCTGATTATTTAATCCTGACCTCTGGGCAATGATCTCTTGGACCTGCAGGCTGGTGGTTAACATACCTGGCGGAGCAGATCCTTCTCAAGGTAAAATATTATACTCCACTATATATTCAAGGACAGTTATCCAAGGTAAATAATGCACTAAGCCTGTTAGTGATTCCAGGACAAACCTTAAACAAAAATCCACCTAAAATCTAGTACTCCACTGGGTATCTATCGGCAGCTTCACAATAGAGTACTGCATATGCCAGACAGCGCACGATACCTGTCGTGCTGCGCGTTGCAACACGTGGCGCCGTGCCGGGCCCACTGAGTGTCCACGTAACGGCGTCCTGTCAGTGCCGCCCCGGCGCGTGTCGACCTGAGCGGCCCGGCCCCGTCGCCCTCGCCGCAAGCCGCCGGCAGATCGGCCGGTTTCACTCTGCCTTTTGCTTGCTCCTAATTAGCCTGATAGATCCACGTGAACAATGGAGCACCATGCCTACGTAATCTCTTTTGGGACATGCTGATAATTTGGTTTGTTTTAAGGTAGGCATGGTGGATGATTGACGATCAATGTGCAGGTCAGGAGGTGGTGCCCTACATGGCGCCGCGGCCGCCGCTGGGCATCCACCGCTACGTGCTGGTGCTGTTCCAGCAGAAGGCGCGCGTGGCGGCGCCGGCGCCTGGCACGGACGCGGCGGCAATGCGCGCGCGGTTCAGCACGCGCGCCTTCGCCGAGCGCCATAACATGGGCCTCCCCGTTGCCGCCATGTACTTCAACGCACAGAAGGAGCCGGCCAACCGCCGCCGCCGCTAGCTCGCTCGCTCGTCAGCTTTGCAGGCCGATAAATCCGCTAGCTGCTGCTCCTTCTGTGTGTGCGTTACCTAATAAATTGCAGTAATTGGCAGGCAATCATCGGTCTTGTCGCTATCATGAACTCATGATCGAAACAATATGGGTCTATGTTGTGTCCTACTATATGGAACATATTTATATTTACCTTATCCGTGCTCCTCTCTTAGTTTTTTGAATTTAACCGCACGCTTTATTGATCAAGTAATCATAATCTGGACTATATAATATACGGTTCAAGGTGTCTCGTACGTCTAGTTTTGGAAAAAGCCCTCTGGACAATGTAGGAATCAACCCACAGTCCATCTCAAACATTATCCCCTACCGACGAGCTCCGACTTCATGAGCACACACCGCCCTGCTCACCGGCCGCGGCACCCCCATCGCGCCACGAATCGACGGTTCCGCCACGGCTGGCTTGCGCGGAAGAGGTCTCTCGCGTCCAGGCCTTGGATACAGGATTTCCGATCCTAGCGGGAAAAGGAGGGAAACAGATACTCAATTTAAAGGCCCATTGCGGGATTGGCGGGGGTCACTTCTCGCTTTCTCCATGCCACTGACCGCCGTCTGCCCCCGTTGCGCCGTGCGCCTTCAGTGCTCAGGGGGGACAGATCCACCACCGCGCCCAATCCTCGACGGAGGATGACCGCCTTCGTTCCCTCCGTTCCCTCGCCGTCTGCCCTCGATGTCGCCTTCGTTCCCTCCGCGCAAGCACCGCCTCATTTCTCTGTCCATCCCCAGCCCCTTGGTGTTTCTCGTCTTGCTCTTGTTCCCCTCGCGTGATTTCTTAGTTTGGTTTTGTTGACTCGATGATTCGTCCAGGGATAAGAAGGTGACGACATGCGCGGATTCAATGAGGTATGAGCTGATATGATTCAATTTGCTCCAATTTGCTCTGTGTGCTTCGAACATGCAAATCGGGCAATATGGATTGATGTTAGCACGGGTCAGCCATTCCGGCAACAAGACGACTAGCGGGCGTGGGGGCCTGCCAGTCTTGGCGAATAATGGCGGCGGTTCTAGGGTTCCTCCTTGCATCAAGATGAAGACTTGTCGGATGTTGTCTCCGTCGATCTGGCTATCCTGGCGTGTTCCGGAAGACACCGCCGACGAACTCCAATGGGCTATTTATGCCTGGAGATTGCTGGATCGTGTGGGATTTGGTCGTGCCCACCCATGTTTTACTCTGGCCGTTTGGTTCAGAGGAGCACTTTGAAGCTCTGTTGTTTGTTAATATCATGGGACATGTTCTCGTTCCATGATGCTGACGGAGAATGTCATGTAAGGCGAGATCTAAGTACTAGCAATGGTGGCTCAAATCTTTCTGACGATGAGGAATTGGCTTGGTGTTTCATGACTTGGAGCAGCGGCATGTAAGTAGGGGCGACCATATACGTGAAGTCCAAAGTCCTAACTTTGAGGATGAAAATCCAAGGTCTGATCTTAATTGGTTGTGCCTGACAGTGGTCTTGCTGAAGACATTGTTTTGCGAGCGAGGACTATCTTCAGGGTGAAAACCCAAGATCTGGCCTTAATTGGTTGTGCCTAGCACCGTTCTTCTTGAAGGCGTTGTTTTTGAAGAATTGGACATCAGTTGTTGTTTTGGTGGTGGTTGTGCGGCTGAAAGAGCATTTTCTGTCTCCTGAGTTTTGGTTAGGAATGACAACACGAAAAGGATGTTTAACGGTGTGCCTGAGTATTTCAGATACTACATAACCTTGAAGAACAAAAATGATGAAGATCATTAGGGTTGAATGAGAGAACTGGCTGGCAGTTTTTCCTGTTTTGTCAGGCCGGAAGTTCCGACCGAAGGGCCGGAAGTTCCGGGCGCAGCACCGGACATTTCCATCTGGCCAGAAAACGGCTAAGTCCTTTTAGGATTTAGCCCCTGGCAAAGGCGGAACTTTCACCGGAAGTTTGGCCGGAACTTTCCGGGCGACCGGAAGTTCCGTTCCAGACAAACGAGAAAATCGGCTAAGTCAGGAATTGCTCGCGCTCGGGCAAAGCCGGAACTTTGGCCGGATCTTTCCGGACGACCGGAAGTTCCGGCCGAACCACAGGAAGTTCCGGTGCTGAACATGCTGGTTTTTCTCCAAGTCTGGAACTGCCTGCGCCCTGGCCAGGCCGGAAGTTCCTCCGGAACTTTGGCCGGAACTTTCCGGGGTGACCAGAAGTTCCGGCCTAAGTGACCGGAAGTTCCGGCCTGCGAAGTAAAAAACGGCTAGTTCGTGGAGGGGGGGTATAAATACCCCTCCACCAACCTCCAGCTATTTCAGCTCTCACACTCTCTCTCATCATAAATTGCTGAAGCTCAAATCTTCAAGATCTCCCAACTCCTACACCCAAATCCGTTGATCTTTGGAGGAGTGAAGGAGAAGGCCCCGATCTACAACTTCACCGAAGCGATTTGTAATCTTTCCCCGTTCACTTGGGGATTTCGAGTCTAGGGTTTCCTCAAGGAAAACCTAGGTCTCACCATTGTTGGTACTTGGTGTAAGCTTGACCTGTTGTGGTCTTGACCTTTTGTGATCTTCTTGAGAGCCCCCAGTTAAGTTGTGGATGTGTGCCTCAAGCGTTTGTAAGGGATTCGATCTCCGCCCTAAAAGGGGATCAATAGTGGAAGGTGGACTCGCAACCTTTGTGGTTGAGTTCATCGGAGAAGAAGGTGAGCCTTTGTGGCGTTGCGGCTAACCTGTTGTGATAGCGCACACCTCTCCAAACGAGACGTACACCCTTGGGTGGAACTCGGGATTACATCTTCGTCTCCGCGTGCTTCGCTTGGTTCCCCTTATCTTTGCTCCCTTACTTACTTGTCTTGTTAGCCTGTTTATCTTGTTATTGCTTAGATTGTCATTTAGGTAAATTCACCGTAGTTGCATATCTAGAGAATTTACCTTTGTGTTGAGCCTAAATTTGAAAAGACCTAAAATTTGTAATAGCACCTATTCACCCCCCCCCCTCTAGGTGCCGGATTCCCGTTCAGCGGCTGCTGCAAGGATTGTAACTATGAAGCGGGTCTTTTCTTTTTATTTCTTTTGTCTTTTGGCTATGTGCATCCATAATAGTTTTTGAAGCGGGTGTAATTTGTATCTCCTCGATATTAATATATACTCTTTATCTAAAAAAAAGTTTTCTGATCCTACTATACTCTTCTGCCAAAACAATGCTCCTTTTCTCTTCCCACTCCAATCTTTCGAAACTCCTCTGCCATCTCCAGTTTCTCTGTGCAGGCCAATGCCCTAAAGTGTTTGACGAATTGTTCTGGTATGTTGTTGGCCACACGCTCCATGGTTGGCACCTCCACCTGATGTCGCGATCTCGTGGTACACAATTTAGAACGGTTCTGGTTCCGCTCTCATGTAGATGTAGATTTGATCTGGGCATTGTCGCATAAGTTTGTCTCCATCAGGTTCAGTTTTACTACATGTATGTTTTTTTGAAGCTTTCACGATATTTCTTTTTCTATGTGCTATTTTGTAAACTCCATTGAATTTACAAGCATGTGATTAAGATAACGACATGTGTCATATGAGTTACTTTGATACGATACTAGGTGATATGGGTGCGGCGACCCGTGTGATTTTACTTTGTTGTAACCGTGCTTTGCTTCTTGTTTTAAAGTTCTAATGGGACAACCTACTTAGAATTTCTTTAAAGATTAAAGTCATACAAAAAACACTAAAAATGTTTTCAAATAGGCTATAACTTTTTTTTGTAGCTAGTAGGTTCAGTCAAAAAGATGAAGATATGCATAATCCATCTTCAGGAACAGAAAAACAGAAGACAACAAAAGCTATTGTTATATAATTAGTACAAAATACCATATAAGATTAAGCAGTTGCCGATAGCATCTTATAAATAAGCCAGTTTGAATCTATGTCACGATAGTAAACCTATGATTTTGCACTTGGATTTCAGAACTTAAATCATAGAGTTCCCCAGGAAAAAATTATGAAGGCCACAACTGGCTAAAATATGTACAGAAAAATTGCTGAGTATAATCTAGACATGACAATAATTTACAAAAATCACCTACATGACACCATCATTAAATAAGAAAAGCTTAAGGAGGGACTCTGTAGAATCAATCACCGGATGACCAAGATTCCTATATCAACCCATGCAAGGAACTTAAACATCCAGATTATACTGTAGGTGAGGGAATCAATCAGAAGTGGTGGAGAAGCTACCGACTGGCTAGACTGACTGGAAAGATGAGATGAGAGCAAGCGCATTGCTTACCTATATAACCCTGATGCCAGATCGACCAGAGTTAAGGCCAAGACGCTGCAGGCCAATACTCCAGAAGATGTCGCCGTGCATAAAAAATGGCAGCAGCTGTCGGAGGCAAGAAATCCTTGATGAATGCTGCCAACAAATACAGATAAGTATGAGGAAGTCGATCAAAATGGCTCCCCCACCCCACCCTCCCCTCCGTGGCGGCTCCCATGGCGACTCTCTCTAAACCTAGATCCAGCCGAGATCTAGCCAGGAGACCAAGGTTTGTTGATCATGGATCAAGGTATGACACGGGTGGATCCATTCTCTGATCCATTCTCCATCTCTCACCGACTGGATTTCTCCCCTGGACATTCCTTTCGTGCAAAAGTTCTTAGCCTTTTCTCCACGGTCGTGAACCCTGTCTCTTCTTCTGATGGATTCTCTTTGGTGGTCTCTTTTGCCCGAGCTTCTTTTGATCTCTCGCCTCTGAATGTTGGGCTTGCACTGTCTGCATGTTTGGGTGCATCACATGAGGGATTAAGGATTTGCCACCTACGAGATCGTACGTTCATGTTTGATGTTTCATCCAAAGCTGTGGGTTTTATGATTGTGAATATGAAAGTTCATTCATCAATAGATTTCAAATGCTTCTTTAACCTCTGGGGGTTTGGAGGACCTAATTGGCAGCGTGAAGAAAAATTATGATACTCTGAATTGGCCAACGAATGGACTGTTGTTTCTCACAGGAAAAGTTCTACGATTCAATCAGCAAGAAAATTGATCTACCGCCCTGTTGTAAAGCCCATGCAAGGTAATCCAGTGTTATCTTCAGTTAATCCCTTCCTTTCGGGTGCAAATTTGATTCCTTTGGGATCTCTTTGTCGTAATCATGGGGCTAGTAATCAGTTAGTTGATCCTATTTCCACGATCAGCGGGAATCTCGTTTCAAACAATGCCTGCCAATCTGGCCCATTTCGTCCAGAGGTACCTAGGCCTGGCCCATCTGTTATCCAGGCAGCAGTGGATCCTGTTCGCATTGAGCCCGGTCCGAAGAATTTAGGGCTTGACGTTTCGTCTCCTAATAGGATCATGTTTTGCGGTAAATGTCTGTTATCTGGCCATGATAGGAAAGTTTGCCTAAACCTAATTAGGTGCAAATCCTGCTTTGAATCTGGGCATGTTGCTTTACAATGCACGGTTAGGAATAATAAGAGATTCTACTGGAGGCCAATTAGGAAAGATCCTGTTCCTGACGATATATTAACCACCGTGGCCACTTCGTCTCCCACGACCAGCTCGAGAACTCATGTGTCAGAGACCCCCTCTCCCAGCACACCGCAATCGATCTTGAGCTTGCACCCAGCCATGGCCAACTATGATTGCGACATCCTCCCGCACGTACCCCCTGGCATGACGGCGATCCCACCTGGCCCGCTCCGCACCCAGCGCGGCTATGTGGTCATTGGGGGAGAATACCCCAACAACTGCGACGATTGGGCGATTGCGACCATCGTACCAGAGCTTGGAGGTCAGCACTTCGAGCATGCATCTGCCGTGATTATCCAGAGGCTGCAGGACATCGGGTTGGTGGTCCGCACGATCTCGCGCTGCGCAATGGGAGCTGCACTTGTGCGCTTCGCATCGGTCACTGACCGTGACGCAGCGATAGACCTCAACCCCCACTTCATCGGAGGCTCTATTCTCCGCTTTGTTGCCCAAGACCAAGGTATCAATCGCAGAGCTACGTTTCTTACTCACGATGTTTGGATCATGCTTCTGAATCTGCCACTAGAATTTTGGGATATTGAGTGCATTGTTAGAGCTCTGGTTCCGTATGGTCGGTTCATTGTCTGGAATAAGGATCTTTCAAACAGAGCACGTATCCTTGTTAAAATTAGAGCTTACAATGTGGATACCCTGCCGATGAGTCTAGTACTGATCAAGAACATAACTGATGATGGTAATGCTGACTCCTGGACCTGTCCGCTAGTGGTTCTATCTCGTAAGTTGCTAGGGGTGGTGGCAGGGGATGAAGACCCCCTTCCACCTGACGGTGCCAATCCCCACCCACAGCCTATGGAACAACAGGAGTTCTGGCATGATGCTATGCACCAGGATGAGGAGCCAGTCCCTGACAATGCAGAAGTAAATCAAGCCGACCAAGAGATTGGTGAAGCACAGGTTGAAGTTGCTCCAGCGGCAGTTGACAATGAATTGCCCAATACCCCTCCTCTACAGCCTGAAGAGATTGTCCAGCAGCCTGATGATCCAATGAGTCAGCTAAAGAACTTGATTGCTACACTAGTGCTTAATGCAGATGAACTGATCCCCAAACTCACTGACACTACTATCTCGGGTGCTAGATGTACCATATCAGAATCCAGTGGGGCTGCAGGGGTTATCAGGAATTGCACACTTCAGATTAGCACTCTTAGTAGACAACCTGTTACTTCCAGTTCCTCTGAGGAAGCCTTGGATATGCAGAATGATGATCAAGGGACTAGCAACTATGATGATTACATTGGTGATCACCATCACTCTGACAACCAAGAGCAATTGGATGTGCACCTCCAGGAGCAAGCAGAGCCTGATAACACTGTGCAACTATTTCCAGAAAATGATAGCCCCCATGCACATAGCTCTGTCCTTACTGATGTTCCTGAACCCAATCCTGCAGTTGTTTCACACAAAGCTAAAAGGCAGAAGAGGAATGATAAGCTTCAGGGAGCAGATGTAAGACGCAACAACATGATTGCCATCCTCAATGGAGGTTTTAAGAACAAGAAGAGTGCTGATGAAGCAGCTAGTTCAAAGACTGTAGGAAATCTGGAGGAAAAGTTCAGAGCTACTGTAGTTGATGGTGCTCTTGAGCCCCCACCTCATCTGCCTTCTGAGATGCTAAGGATAATTGGTACAACACATTGTAAGATGCCACCTGGTGCGGTGTCTGATGTTGTTCTAAACCAGGAAAGTTCTGATGATAATTAGTCTGCTAGCATCTTTGGCTATGAACAGGGCTTATAGCTGTTCAGTTATCTTTGTCTATGTTTATGTTTGCTATGTCAGAGGAACCATTACTGCCTTTTGTAATAAGTACTACGTCTGTGCCCTTGATACCTTTAGCCTTTTGTACTTGAGTCCTGCTCATCACTCTTTTTATGTTTGCTCTAAACCAGTTCTGCTTACTATGATGAACTGTTGGCCTTTGTCAGTATGGTTTGAGGATGATATGGCCCAGGTCTTCGTTGTGGGTTGTGTTTGCTATTTGGTCAGTGTTTGCTATATGAGACATATCTGTTATGTGATCAGTTTTTGTGATATGAGTTCGATTAGTTATGTGGATGATGTTGGCTATGTCTGCACTTTGGGCTTTGATTGCTTGGGCTCATGGTTTGGGATTTTGCATGCAAGCACCTACCCAGCTTCACCTGTTAACACTCTCCACTTTATATCTGTCGTGATATATGAGCTCACTTGGCCAAAATTGACAAAAACAGCTGTTAGCTTGTGTGCCCTTGCGTGCATTTACATCACCAAGAAAGCAGTACCTGCTTACTTAAACCTGACACCTCAATCGGTTTTCAATGAATAGACAATGGAATATTTGTAATTGGAATACGAGAGGTGTTAATTCACAGGCAAGATGTGATGATTTAGCAAATAAAATAGCTGAAAGTAATTGCAGTATTGTTTGCTTACAGGAAACTAAGAGAGAAGTTTTTGATACAGCTTATATAAGGAAATTTTGCCCGAGACGGCTCAACCAATTTGCATATCAACCTTCGATTGGAAATTCAGGGGGCTTAATTACCATCTGGAATGGTAGCCAGTATACTGGCAATGTGATTAGTCAAAGTTTCTTCCAGATAACTATGGAATTCACATGCAACCAATCTGCGAGGGTGTTTTATGTCACTAATGTTTATGCCCCCTGTAACAATGAGGGCAGCCAGGAGTTTGCTGACTGGTTTCTGAACCTTGATTCAACACCTTATAATCTGTGGATGATAATGGGTGATTTTAATATGATTCGAAGCACAGAAGATAGAAATAAACCAGGTGGGAATATTAATAACATGATGTTATTTAATTCTATTATCCAGATGCATGATCTAGAAGAAATCCCATTAAAGGACAGAAGATACACATGGAGTAATATGCAAGCTGAACCTTTACTGGAAAAACTAGACTGGATTTTCACCTCTCATAATTGGACCACCACTTTCCCCAATACTTTGGCCTACCCTTTGGCCAAGTTAGCATCTGATCATACTCCTATGTATATCCAAATTGAAACTAGTATTCCTAAAGCCCAGATATTCAGATTTGAGGACTATTGGCTACAATTTGAGGAATTCAAAACCATTGTGGAAACCCACTGGCAGCACACTGGTGTTTATAAGAATCCTGCTCAAGACTTGACTGCAAGGTTTAAATCTTTAAGGCATGGTATCAAGAAGTGGAGTAAAACACTATCCAACCTTAATGCAATCATTGATAATTGTAGCTACATTCTGGCTATGATTGATGGAATTGAAGAGCAAAGAATGCTGTCTGTTCCTGAGAAGAATTTCAGATCTGCTCTGAGAAAACACCTAGCCAAGCTTCTGGAAGCAAAGAGAATATACTGGAGGAAAAGAGCTTGTATCAGATGGGCCAAACTGGGTGATGAAAATACCAAGTTCTTTCACACAATTGCAACCAGGAATTATAGGCATAATTACATATCTAGCCTTGTTAAGGATGAGGGTGAAACTGTAACAGATCATTCTCAGAAAGCTGCTATTCTCTGGAAAGCTTTTCATGATAGGCTGGGTAAATCTGATCAGGCAGTTATGGAATTTAATCTTGAGGAGCTGATGGTTAGACATGACTTAAGTGCATTAGAAAATGGTTTCTCTGTGGAAGAAATTGATGAGGTTATTAAGCATATGCCCAATGATAAATCTCCGGGACCTGATGGTTTCAATGGTATGTTCATAAAGAAGTTTTGGCACATAATTAAGGATCAGTTCTACTTACTATGTGATAAGTTCTGCAAACATGAGTTAGATATGACCAGCATCAATACGGCTTATATTGCGCTTATACCAAAGATACCTAGTCCTGTAAAACCTAATGATTTTAGACCCATTTCTCTGGTTAGTATGGGACTTAAGATCATCACTAAAATCCTTGCTAATAGAGTACAGCGTGTCATTATCTTTATTCTACACAGCAACCAGTATGGCTTTATCAAGAGCAAAACAATACAAGATTGTATCGCCTGGGCTTTTGAATATCTTCATATTTGCCACAAGTCCAAGAAAGAAATAGTGATCATCAAATTGGATTTTGAAAAGGCATTTGATATGGTTGAATATCCCGCTATTCTTGCAATGCTGGAACATCTTGGATTTGGGGAGAATTTCCGAACTTGGGTCAGAAGTATTCTTTACACGGCTAGCACTTCCATTATCCTGAATGGAGTACCTGGAAGATCTATTAAATGCAAACGCGGAGTTAGGCAAGGGGATCCCCTTTCACCGCTCCTTTTTGTTGCCACTGCTGAACTTCTGCAAGTAGTGATCAATAAAGCCTGGCAAGATGATATGCTACAGTTACCTGTTGATAAATCATATGGGCAAGATTTTCCTATTCTTCAGCATGCAGATGATACATTACTAATCATGCCAGCAGATAGTGTTCAGATGGTCACATTAAAAGATATCTTAAACAAGTTCTCTAGATCAACTGGGTTGAAGATTAACTTTCATAAATCTTCTTTGGTACCTATTAATACAAGCCAGGAGAAATGCCAGGAACTTGCGACTCTTTTTGGCTGTAAAATTGAATCACTCCCATTTACTTACTTGGGATTGCCCATGGGTACTACAAGACCAAGAGTAGAAGACATTATGCCAATGATATCCAAACTGGATAAAAGGTTAGCTGGAATATCTAACCTGCTATCTCATTGTTCTCGGTTGGTGGTTATCAAGGCTGTGATATCTGCTATGCCAAACTTTCTTATGTGTGCATTGAAAGTGCATTATACTCAGTTAGATCATGCAGATAAATCTATTAGGACTTTCCTTTGGCATGGAAAAGATATTGAAAAGAAAGGTAAATGCCTAATTAAGTGGGAAAAGGTATGTATGCCTAAGGCTGCTGGGGGACTTGGTGTTATCAATCTCAGGGAGCAGAATAAAGCATTACTAATGAAGAACATCTTCAAATTTTTTAATTGCCATGACATACCATGGGTTCAGCTAATTTGGAATGCACACTACAGCAATCAATCTGTTCCATCAGTTCAGCAACAGAAAGGATCCTTTTGGTGGAGAAATTGTTTATCACTTTTGACGGATTTCAAAAATCTTACCACCTGCAAAATTGGTACTGGACAGAGTATTCTCCTCTGGCATGATAAATGGGCAGGCTCTGTCCCATGTGAACAGTTCCCACACCTTCATTCCTTTGCCCACAAATCTATGATTACGGTGAAAATGGCTACTGAATCTGGTTTACATGAGTTGCACACCCTCTTCCAGTGGCCATTAACACAGATTGCATCCCAACAGTATGGCCAGCTTGTTAGCCTTTTGGAGGGACACATAAACAACCAGGAGAAGGATGAGTGGAATTTTCCATGGAATGGCAGTAAATACTCTACCAAACGAGTCTACAATGCCCTTATTAACAAGCCTGATGCACCTGACCCATTTAAATGGATTTGGAAGTCCCCATGTCTCCCAAAGCATAAATTCTTCTTCTGGTTGATGATACAAGACAGAATTAATACTAGAGACCTATTGGACAGGAAGAACTTTTATGTGCAAACAAAATCATGTGTCCTTTGTGACAATGATACAAGAGAAGTCTTACATCATCTCTTCTTTGACTGCCCTTTCAGCAAGGATTTCTGGAATAAGCTGAACATCACATGGCCTGTCAATCCTGATATTATTAGCCTCTTGATTGAAGCTAAGAACAGATGCAGTATTCCTTTCTTCAAGATTGCCATGATGGTTGGATGTTGGAGTATTTGGAATCACAGGAACAAAATTATATTTGAAGGTGATCCCAGAAGTTTAGATTCATGCTGTGATTTCTTTGTTTTCTCAATAAATGTCATTAGACATAGAATAAAGCCTAGTCTCAAAGAGGGCATGCAAGCGTGGCTTGACTTATTGTAATTCATTAAACTTGGACTCTCTGTAAATATGTGAATGCGGTGGTAATAGAAAATGGAAAATGACGCAGTGGGGGCCTTCCCCACTGTCTTTATGCACAGATAAGTTATTCTCAAACGAGAGAAGTATATACACAAGAGCATAGTAACAAAATATGGATGAACAGACCTGAAACCATAAGAAAGAAAAAAATACCATCCGAGTTTGAGAAAAAAAGAAAGCAAGGATAGTGCAACATTACTTATATGGATCCATCTTAAATTCTTAATCCAAAGAAATGGAATTGAACCAGGCAATGTATGCAGCCCCTCCTTTGAACTCAGCGCTAATCCCAATCTAATTTGCATACAAAAACAAAAATAAAGTTACACTATGATTCTAAATCTAAGAAGGCCTAAAAATAACCTGCTCGAATAGTCGATTAATAATGAGAAATAGCTTGCGTAGTTTCATTCACATTCTCTAAGAATATATACATCAGACTGCAATTCCTTTGCTTGAAACACAATAGGATTAATCACAGTAGATTCATTAGCACACGTTTAATTTGAAGAATGGAAATGGTAGGAGATTTTTTTCAAACGGAAGCATTAGGAAAAATGCTTACTATGGAAGGGAAATACACCCTTAAAACTCAAAAGGAAACAAAAAAGGAGTTTGACTCTAAAATCCTTCCGTTACCTTGAATGGTGTGTAATATATAAAATGGTATGCCATTCAAAAGGAAACAACTTTTCCTTATGTATAGCAAATGGAAATGGCCCTGGGTCTATTATCTTGAATGGTGTGTAATATATAAAATGGTATGCCATTTAAAGTAACTCTGGGTAATTCCTAACCACTTGGATATTGATCCTCACCTTTTCCAGTTGCTTAGATGATTCTAGGTTTCCTTTCCTTCCATAGGTAATGTTTGTTTTTAGTTTAATGGGAGAAAAATAGATCTTTGTGAATAATTCATGTAGTAATTGAACAAAGCCAAACATATAACAATTTGTAAAGACAGGCTTACATGGAAATTTAATGGATTCTTTCTAACCTTAGCACAAAAATCATTTGGATGAAGCAATATAGCCCCTGCTTTAATTAAGCAAACAAAACAACGTCTATGCCTATTGCCTAATAATAATATAAGTAGTTGAGAAAAAAATATTAGCTGATGTACACTATTAATTTGTTCACCTAATTGGTGAGATCTTTTAGTACAATTTCACCATAGAAACTGCACGAACAGTAACTTAACAAATCACTCTAAGGCGAGTATACAAAGAGATTACTGAAGACTCTAAGAAGGATTAAGAGGGGAAAAGGTAATACGCACCAGGATGCAAGGTTACCTAGAAACGTTGGGCTGTATGTGACGGTAAACAATTTTCGGCCGTTGCCACACCTTCCAAATGGCCCTAACCATATGTTATCTGGTTGATTTATGAGAGGTGGACGGATGCACTGCTACAGAAGGACCAATCTCCGTGTTTTTCTTCATATAAGATACGGACAACAGAGCAAATTTAAAATCCATGCACAACAGAAGAATAAAAGTAGTCAATGTTGATTAGCTAAAAAGATTAATCCTATTCTAAGGTTGGAATCTGGTATTAATATTGTTTGTTTCCATACTGAAGGAACATTCTTGAGATACCATTGACGTAATACTCCGGCACCTCTGCTACAAACAACTTCAATGTGATAGCTGCGGGTTTTTAAAACTAATCAGGCAGAGAAACACATGCAAATTATAGAATTCTGAAGATGATTTCCATTTGCTTGTTGCGTAAGTTCTTTCATATCTCATTGTTCCATTATTATAAGTTTGAAGACGATAATGAACTGATAAGAAATAAGTTGCACAAAAATAATTGAGTTTGGATAGATAATGCAACCATTCAATGCATATGTATGCTTCTAGAGATAAGTACTTTTTTTCCATACTGAACATTCTAGAGATACCATTGACGTAATACTCCGGCACCTCTGCTACGAACAGCTTCAGTGTGATATATGTGGGTTTTTAAAACTAATCAGGCAGAGAAACACATGCAAAATATAGAGTTCTGAAGATGATTTCCATTTGATTGTTAAGTTCTCTCATATCTCATTGTTCCATTATTATGAACTCGAACACGATAATGAACTGATAAGAAATAAGTCGGACACAAATAATTGAGTTCGGGCAGATAATGCAACCATTCAATGCATATGTATGTTTCTAAAGATTCGTACCTTGCATAATATATGCAAACAATATGACTTGTAGTTGGTACGATGAACATAATTAGCAAATTACAGAGTTTTGATATATTCCGCTTGTGTCTCGGTCGCGATCTCACAGAATACTAATGAGAATCTCATGGGCTTCAGCAACCATTGGTTAAAATCTGCTTGATTACAATTCGTCGATTTTGTCTGACTGTCTCCGTGACCGACCTCCTCTGCTGCACTATCCAATAATGGCATCCCTTGAAATGATGAAATCAACTTTATGGGTATGTTTTCCAATCGTTCCGTCATGATCACATTACTGAAATACATAGCAGGCATGCAAGCAATTGGTAAAGCACAAACCTTACGGCCGACCGGCCATCAGATGAGCCGATGATCTGATCTTGGAAAAGGAGGTGCCTAGCGTGGATGGCGGTGGTGCTGCATTGGGCACCGCTTCTCGACAATTCAAATCTCATATACCTGCAAGGAGATGGAGCGAACCGGAAAGAATGAAAATCAATCAAAAAAGCCAGTTAAAGATGAATCACCAGAGAACAGGGGAATAAGAGCAGTCAATTTCGCCCGCACTGGATTAGGACATACATAAATCGGGAGCAGAGGATGTAGGAGAGAAGGCTCACCAAGGCGTGCCCCTCGGTTTGAGGGGATCTTGTAGTGGCTACGCCGTGGGCGCCTGGGCCTCCTTGTCACCATCTGAACAAACGTAGATGAGGATCTGTGGGTATTAGACCCAAAATATAGTCAAAGGAGAGATGAGAAAAGGATGCAGGATAGGAGGCTGACCTAGTCGTCGCCCTCTGGTTCCTTTTGGCGGCCGTCGGAGGCAAGTTGCGAGGGACGCTGTTGTCCTCCCTCCGTCAACCACAGATGTTGCTGCTGCCGACAGAATCTGAGGCTACCCATCGCCTCGGCCTCTGGCGCGCAGCGCGGACGCTGCCTCCGTTAGCTGCCGCACGCTTCAGGCGGCCATGGCCCGCGCGGCTAACCCTAGCTGTGGTGGAGGCGGCGGCGGAGTCGCGGGAGCGAGAAGAAAGGGGGGATTCTACGGAGTGATTATGCAATACAGTGTTTGACGTTTTCCATAATCGCTAATTGGTCCTTCGTAGTGTTAAAGTATAGACCGCGGGGCACAAGTTCGATACGCGAGGCGCTTTTCTATAAAATAGCCGCGGTGACCGGTGTAACCGGGGTCGACCGGACGGTGACCGTGCGACGTGTCGCGCGCCGATTGGTGGAAAGGTCCTAGCTACAATAGCTCAGGTTCTAGGGGGAGGCTTGGCGACATCTCGGCCATTGGTCGCTCTAATCGGACGGTTGAAAGAAAAAGCGCGACGTGGATAGCGAATCTGAACGTAAATCGGACGCACTTTAATATAGAGGGTATTGGTTTGCCATAGTGCTACAGTTATAAGCCCCTACTGCAACTTTAGCCGGTCTTTACGGGCCCGGCCCAGACAAAGCCACACTCTCCAGAAGGCCCGGCCCAGAAACCGACGGGGCCCACCCGCACGTCCCGGAAGGAAGTCCGCGGTCGCCTTGTCGCGTGCCGGCCGCGCTTCCCCACCACCACCACCACCACCACCATCGGTGCTGCGCCTGTGCCGCCCACACGACTCCTCTCTCTCGCTATCGCCGACGGAGCACGTCCCCAGCCAAGCGAGGAAGCAGCGCTCCGCGAGCTCGCCGAGGTAACCCAGCGCCCCTCCTCCCACCTTCCCTCGCCGTCCACCCGATCCGTGCTCGCGACGCCGGGCCTCGTCCCGCGATCTGCCGCGATTTTTTTTTCATCTGGTACGGCCGTTTGGCTTCTCTATGCGGGCAGTACCTGGTGCTGTAGGCAGGGCGGGCGGTTTGCTTGACGCCGCGCGTGAGGATTTGGGCGGCGGATCTGGCGCCGCTGATGCTGCGATCGCGGGTCGATCCTTCCCGCACGGGGTTGGAGGAGGATCCGAATTCGGGTGCCCACGAATCGAATTCGCTTATTAGGTGCGTGCGGTCCAGGCAGATTTATTAGGAATCTGCTTCGGCGTCCTCCCAGTTGGTGTCCGGTGGTCTTTGGGCTCGGTGGGTGTTCGAAAAGGGCATGTGGGATATACTGTATATGTCTAATCAACCTAGACGTGGTTGTTGTTCGATTTCGCTGGCTGCGTGAATCGGCGAGATGACGCTTGTTGCTTGGTGAGACCTGACTCGTCATGTTTCATCTGCTAGTCTCGCGTGATTGTTGCATCCTTTTCATGCTTGGCCCATGATCCCGGTAGCTCTCTAATCGCAGCGAAGCAACTGTTTCGCGCTGTAGAATTTATGCGCAGTAGGAAACTGCCAATAATCTGTTCCGCCTCTCACATCCAGGTGCCGAGTATTTTCAGTTACCCTGATGAAAATGTCTGTACAGATTCTTATTATATTATTTCTTATCGACATGTGTGCTACTTTTCCTGATCCTCTGTGATGTTTTCTATTGAACTATCTTGATGCATCTTGCCTTATCATCTATCAGTTACATTTCTGTTCAGCAGCTAATGCTTGTTTTGTGTGGCTTCTCTCAGGATGGAAATGCTCTTCAGCAGCCTTTTCTGCGATTCAGCATCTTCAGAGAATGTTTCTGGTCATCCCAATGTTGAGAAATGCCCATTCCTGAGAAACATCAATGGAGCAACAACCTTTTCATTTTCTTCTGCGTTGCCCGTATCCGTAAGATCTGCTTCTTATGGCCTTTATGACTACAGTGATTAAGGTAGTGCATCTTCCTTGACAATCTGTTCTATTTTACAGGCCCGAGGAGGCAAGGGTCCTATCTTTGAGGATGGACCAGGCTTTGAGTCGGCATTCAAGCTTTTCCATGGACAGGATGGGATAGTACCCCTTTCCGGAAGATCATATGTGCATAACAACCATGAGGAGAGCAGTCATGTCAAGCCTGAACCTGCCCTGCCCTTTAATCCATTGGCTGCTAGAGCTGCCACCATAAGTCTTTCAGCATTTGGACCATTCGGTTTTAACTTCTTTAATGGTAAGGGCAAAAAGCAGAACAAGAAGCCCAACAACCTAGACCAGTCACACAAGAAGCCCAACAACCTGGACCAGAATTCAATGAAAGTATGTCCCTTCTCCTTTTCCATTGTTTCTATTAATTTGCATATGCTGTAGAGATGCAAGTGGGATCCCACCAATATCCCACTTCTAATTCATTTGGGGACTTCTAGTACTCCCTCCGTCCACAAATAAGTGTCTCAAGTCTCTCAAAAAGTAGATGTATCTAGACAAACATTTGAGAAGTGGGACAATGGTGGGATCCCGCTTGACACCTTAATATGCTAGCATGTTTGCGAATCGCTGACCAGTTTTTTGACGTCTGTGGGTGTTTGGTTAGGCTTTTTACTTGGCTTTTGGCTTTGGCTTATAAGCCACAAAAGCATCTAAATAGGTGTTTTTGACTTTTGGCTTATGTTGTATTATGGTATAAGCCAAAAATTCAAAAGCCAAGAAAAAAGTAACTATATTGCAAGAATCGTTACGTGTTTCTTCTAGCATTCAAACTCTCTGTACATGCTAACCGGTAGTACAACGTAATATGGCGTTACTGCCTTGCAGTTCCCAAGTCTGATTTTCATTATAACAACTGTGCTTATTTTCATTTTCTTTGAAGCCTAGTGATTGTGATTCATTTTTTTTATGTTTAACTTCTTTCTGAAGCGAAGTGCTTGTTTGTTCAGAAAGGCATCGGTGTTTAGCCTACATTTCCATCTATCCAGTAAGTTTTCTCATGTCCCCGTGTCTGTTCTTTTTCAGCAGAAAGGAGGCAACCCACCGTCACACGAGTCATTGAGCGATGAATGGCTAGAAAACGGGCAGTGCCCACTTGCTCGGTCTTACCGGGCAATGAGCGGTGTTCTGCCCCTTGTCGCCAAGGCTTTACAGCCACCAGCTGGTATGAAACTGAAGTGCCCACCAGCTATTGTTGCTGCACGGGCAGCCCTTGCACGTACAACTCTTGTGAAGTCCCTACGTCCCCAACCCCTGCCTTCAAAGATGGTAGCCATCGCATTGCTCGGGATGGCAGCAAATGTCCCTCTAGGGGTGTGGCGCGAGCACACCAAGAAATTCTCCCCTCAGTGGTTTGCAGCCGTCCACGCCGCTGTTCCATTCATCGCAATGCTGAGGAAGTCTGTCAACATGCCCAGGACCGCAATGGTATTCACCATAGCAGCCTCCATTCTTGGGCAGACTATCGGGTCAAGGGCTGAGCGCATTCGCCTGAAGACTCTGGCTGCAAAGAGCACCGCTGATCCTGCCACAACCAGCGCTGCCATGTATCCGAACAAGAACGGCAATTGCAGCGACAGCGAGGGCAAGGCGTGGGATCCTCTTGCACTGAAGATGTCTGGTTCCGTTTCTGCCGGCGCTCCTGCACCATCCCCTAGCCTGTGCTTCTGACTGCGGCCCTGTGGAACTACCGATCAGTATTTATCGTGTATGTAATTGCCTTGCCTGTCCCCTGAAAGCAGAGCTGTTTGCAATGTTTTGAGGGGGAGACAAGTGGAATAAGGTGCTATGATACCATTGATGAATTGTTACCCTGTGATCGTCTGTCAGTTGATGCATCTGTAATTTGATGCTGCTGTATTTGTACCGAAACAATTACATTGTGGTGTATGGGTCGTTCTTAAATCAACTTGCTATACTATTATGTTTGATTGATGCTAATACTCTCCGTACGAGTATAAAACATGTATTTTGTAACTTATATATATTTTGTCAGTAGTCACAACTAGCAAGATGTCAACCCAATCCCAATGATACCATTTTTGTGTCATGTTGGCTCCGGACGCAGAGAGAGAAATGAGTATTTTTTGCCAAATATGGCCCTTTCACGAAACTAATAACAGATCTGACCCTTCTGCGAAACCATTCTCGAATCTAGCCCTCGAGGTCGGCGCCAATGAACATGGCGCCGAAGTTGTACAGCTCGCCGCCAGCACTTTTCAATTTTTCGAAATTTTATGGATTCGACGCCATTGCATTTGGCGCCGACCTTGTTCAGGTAATTTTTTTACTGACACCGACCTGCCAAGTGGGCCGTAGAGGCATAGAGCCTGCCAAGTGGGCCCATGATGCATAGAGAGAAGCGAGGTGAGAACACCCAGGCGGTAAAGAGCGATCCCGCCATTTCCATTCCCGCGCAGACACTCTCCCCAAACTCGCCGTTGCTTGGCGCCAATCCGGTGTCGGCTTTCCCGCCACGCCCCCGTCTCTCTCACCTATAAACCCACACCTACGACTCCCTTCTCTCTCATCCCTCCCCCCTCCGCCGCAATCCCTCCTTCCACATCTACTCCTACTCCACCAGAGAGATCGTGAGAGATCCATAGGGTTCCGGCCAAGAAGACAGATCGAGAGGGTTTCGCCCAGATCTCCGCCGTCTCGTCTCACCATGGTTGTTGCGCTCGGCCCCGGCAGGTTCTACGGCAGCGGCCTCCCGCGGCCCCGCGTCTTCCCCGGCGACCGCGTCGACCCGCCGGCGCCCGTCACCGACGCGCTCCTCTGCTGGGCTCGCGAGGCGCACTGGTCCATGGGCGGCCTCGCCGCCAAGCGCCTCCGCCTGCAGGGCCGCATCGAGGGCAACCTCGTCAAGCTCCGCCGCACCGCGCGCCGCCACGCCAAGGCCCGCGCCGCCGGGGTGAAGCCCGCCGCCTCCCTCGACGCGCTCGGCTCCGACGACGACGACGACTCGGACAAGGAGGGGGTCGACGCCCAGGAGCGGGCCCTCAGGCTGGAGGTCGTCGACGAGTCGGACTCCAGCGATGCCTCCGACGACGAGGACGAGGTGGCGCTCGTCACCATCGCCGCCGCCGCGGCCAAGAGGAAGCGCGCCAGGAAGCTCGTCTATGACTTCGACCAGCAGCAGGAGGGCGGGAAGAAGAAGAAGCAGAAGACTGCTGCGGCTGTGACTCCAAAGAGGAAGGCCGCTGCTGCCCCTGTCAAGACCTCCCTGAAGAAGAAAGCGGATGTAGCCAAGACTTCACCAAAGAGGAAGGCTGCAGAGGCGCCGGCAGCGAGGAGGACCTCACCGAGGGCCAAGCACTGATGGACTGGTGCGCGTTCCCATGTTCAATTCCTGTTCTTCATCTGTATGTCAGACCGGCAGCTATAGCCATTGAGGTGTCATCCTGGAGATGCAAGTTACTATCCAAATGTTGGAACGAGTTGTGATGTAATGCTTCTATATATGAATCAATATAATCCTTGGAAATCTCTGATTTATCCTGAAATTGGGTGTTTCTTGGAAGTATGAACCCTGAAATAATATAGTTCCTTTTCTGGTATAACAAGAAAATCGTATGTTTCTTGTGTTTTGAGTTCCCTTTTGCTAGCATAAACCAGAAAAGAAACATACAATCAATGAAATTGTCTCATCAACCCTGAAATAATATTATCTTGCAGTATAACGCAGTACTAAATAAAGTCCTGGTACTGTAGCTTCTTTTGCTAGCTTGATTCTTCTAACATTTTCATTGATCAGTTGAAGCAACCATATGGATTGCAAAATGTATTAAGATGCAATTTCCCAAGTAGTTCTTGTTGGTACTAGTACATTTTAAGATTACAATAGGAACATGGAACCGAAAGAATGGTAGACATTCACGCCATCAACTATAATTGGGTATCCTAGGGAGCAGGGACTCTGTCCAAGTTCACTGCTATGCAAGGAGCCAAGGACCACATGATCAGGCCATGGAATCGGATGAAATTCGCTCGATCTCCTCTAGCAACCGCTCCTTTTCTTCTGCCATGTCCTCGTTTTGCTTCTGAAGGTCCTCAATCTGCTTGGTCTGTTCTGAATCCTTCCTGCAGTTACATAGCAAATTTGGGATTATTGGGTATCTGAACAAGAAAAGTGGGTAGTGAAATCAAGAAAAGAATGTTGCCAGACATTGCACCCACCTGTTCATGAATGACAAGTTAAGCTTCAGTGACCTGACCTCCTTCTCCAGATTTTCACAGCGCTTAAGTACTGCTTGCATGTCTGATGGTATTACTGGCGTGGAACTTCTTTCCTTTGCTTCTGCCATTCTGAACCATAAAAAGTTATCAATATTACCCAACACTATTAGCTCTATGAGAGGGAGATTTGCTCAAGAGCATCCCCCAACATTCTTTTTTGCTCAAGAGCCATTGAAAGGTTCTGGAGTTCGATTCTTCGAAATAATCAAGTCTCAGTTAGGCAGTATCATTCGGATTGCAGTAGATGATTTAAATTGTTCTTGCCTTTTGCTTATCAGATTAGCAGAAACACATTACATATAGAATATTGTTTTTACAACTAGATAGTGTAGACATACTTGCGTGTGCGCTCAACTCTGCGTTTCTTCGTAGGATCTCCTCTATCAACTGCAGAAGCCAAACAGTTAGAGCCTTCTGTGATAAAATAATATAATAATTTAATGTTCTTAAGCTGTACTGTTTCATCTAATCTAAAGCATGCATCTAGTAAGTAATTATATGCACTCATGTGGAAGATTTGGTGCCCAAAGGGAAGTTGACTGTCGGATTTACCTGCTTGTTCTGATGAGATGGATCCCATTCTAGTTAGGGTCACTTTCTGTCAATGAGCAAATTGAAAAGATTAACATCATTGGCTAACAAACATAACTTCAATCTCCAGATACCTGAATCAGATATTACCTTTTTGTCATCCTTCAAATTATCTTTTAGTGCCCTCTCTCTGTATTCTGTGTATCATAGACAAATAATTGCACAAAGTGTTATTCACCCCTCATGATGTAATGACAAATTTAGTGTAAAGAACAAGAAGTATGTCACACCCATCACACTGACTAACAGGTGATAGCATAAGCGTTTTTGAGATTTGGAGTAGCTTAGTGCTAAGTGTCTTGATAGAAGTACCTTTTCCTGTTGATCTACACTCAGATGTCCCATTTGCAGCATTTCTTCTAGTGCTCTCGCACGCAGAAAGTGCTTGCCCCATGGGACGTAGCTCATCACATACTTCAAATCCGGCTGATTGAGCCGTCATAGCTGTAGATGATCCACTCTGTGAAGGCTCTCGAGACGCCGCACTGATCCAAATCTGATTTGCAGGAGTAACAAAGCTCCCAGCATTTGGTTCTGTGGGTCCCTCGACTTCAGGAAACACCAGGGAGTCCTGAACATGTGAAGTCGCCACTGTTGGGTACATATCTGTTCTGCCAAGAATGTTGTGTTGAAGCTGCTGGTTGTTGTAGAACCCAAAAGAATTGACATGTGAACCTTCCTTGTTGGCATGGCTACTGTGCTTCTTGCGTTCGAGCGTATCCTTGAGCATGCTCACTACTGAGGTAACAGTGTCTTGTGCTACCATATGTGGACTATCTAAAGGGGAGGTTGATGAACATGAGGGACTTATAAATGTTGAAGTCGGAATGGGAGTGTTGCCCATTGGGATACCATTTGCTGCATTTGTGTTGGTAAAATCTAGTCTCAATTGGTTAGCTGCTTTCATCGTTCCCACGGTTATTGGTGACACATTACTTTGCATTGCAGCATACCGTCTTCTGCAAAACATGTCCACGTTTTAGAGATAATTGAACTAAGGACCACATAATTGAGCTAGGAAGGAAATGATGCACATGCCATTGAAAATTCAGTTCATGCCTTAGTTCTGAAGATCGGCTTCTAGTCATTGGTTGAGTACAGTGAAACCAGGTCTGCGTATGAACAATTATCACATATTACCAGTTAGAACGTTATTCATATAGCTCTAATTATCTAATAACTGGGCAATGGATTAGCTAACCTTCGCCAAGAGTAGATCACTAGCTTGCATACCTTTCTCTGCTGCATTCCTGGTGTATGATAAACAAAGAAGTTGGAATTACTTTGGGTTTTCACAAATCCCCGATAATAAGATGAGGCCGGTTCATAAGATACAGTACTTGAGTAACTAAAAAAAGAAATAAAGATAGAGTACTTGAGTGATGGCTGGTTATGGTTAATTGAGTATTCAGGATGGACTGCAGAACTCTCAGGAATCAAGTTGTCACCGAGAAAATTTTGTCGAGCAATCTCATGCTGTTGAGTAGGAAGGCCAGCTGTTTCTGATGACAACCTGTACAAATTAAACATGGTATGATGTGGCACAGTCATGGACTTCTCACATGTATGTCATGTTCATAGTTCACAGCAGAATTCAGTATCATTTACATGCTAGATTGAAGAAATATCCTGTTCCAAAAGAAGTTTCCTAGATAAGCATGTACAGTAAAACAATCTGTGATTTCCAACCTTTCCCCGGGCTCTTCGGTGCCCAGTGTAATTATGTGTATAAGATTGGATAACTACGGCTGTGCTTATGAACCGTTAACTATTCAGTCACTTTTGCAATATTTACGTATTCCGGTTACTGAAACTAATCTTGTGGTGTCATTTTATGTAACTCAGTTTTTATGTGTAAATGCATAGTTACTGATATTATCTTATACAATTATTTGTGCACTACACTTCTCCAGCATCTTACCTAGATGGCTGTCGAGGCCGATTGTTCAGGTGACCAAAGCCTGGAATCTGGGAATAAATAACCAGAAAATGTTAAGTGATAGATTTCAAGTAAAAGGTAAGTACTAACTCCAAAACATATCCTGGAAAACAATTGCTATCGAATTTCTGAAACAAAAATTTGAGTAAATGAGCGGGCTTTGGAGTGTAACAAATTTGCTTCTGAACATGATATATTTCACTTTTCAGAGGAAAAATCGAAAGTAAACTTTAAAGAATTCTTGCCTCTCCATTCATAAGCCAGCTGTTGAACAACTCCTCGCTGTCTTCTCTGAAACTTTGCGACATGTTTCTGAACCCCATCATCTCCATGCTTGGTGCAGCTGCCACTCCGATCGAGTTCTCCATCACCGCCTTCAGGAAGATTTCCTCACTTGTGTTCCTGAACAGGTCAGACAAGCCCCTGCCCTCCATCTCCATGAACTCCTTCTCAACTCACCCTCACCTCTACTTATGAAACACTTGTTCTGATTGACGGAAATAGTTCTGAAAGATGTCTTTAGTACTACTGCACTAGTAGGATTTGAATAGCATATCGGAACAAAATAAGATAATATATAATAGAATCCCACCTAATACACTGTTAAACTAAGAAAACGTTACTTGGCAGAAGAATTCAAGCACAGAAGACGTTTTGCTAATATAAATATTGCACTCGCTTAACTGATTGTGGTATCTTCCCTTCAGTCAGAGGCAAAGATTCCATTGCCCTCGTTTTGTCTCATCAGTGGAAGAATTAGCCTTTGAATAATTTGTCCGCTTTCGTGTCGAAGTGCACTTGCGCCCGAGAAGGCTTACATCAGATCAGGCAAAGGTATGAACAGAAAGAACTGCACGCCACCTCAAATGGATGCTCTTCTGATCATGGTCAGCAAAAAAACGCAATACAAAGATCAGACAAATCTTTCACAGGTGTTTTGTTGGAATATTCTTGCAAAGTGCTATTTTTTCTCCAACATATCAAAATGTTTCCCTTTTTTAGACAAAGGCACATCAAGTGTTTCTATGCTCAGTATCATTTAGTAGTATCCTTCTGCCGAGGGGTGACAAAACAACACAACATCAATGACGATGCACATGTTGACACACTATAATACTGGATTTGCAATTAGTGGATGGCCAGTCCAGGGAGCTCATCGCAGGCTTACAAGGTATTACCATTAAAACCGTTCCTTTCAATAATGTTTTGTTAATAACTTGTGAGGTAAAACGACCGTTGCCTTGTTTAATCTTCGACCGGTGAAATCCTTGTTTATTTGGACATTTCGGCAGAAATTAAAAATAAATCTTCCGGATGAGGTCATCCATCCATCCATCATTTTACTGATGATTAGGAAGCATGGAGAAATTAACAGTTTTCAAGTCGACTGCAGGGGTGCACAAGAAGGTAACAAGAGCGTAGGATCACACTGACACTGATCTTATTGGCCTCATGTCTGTTTAGAGAAGAAAAGCTCTGACGAAGATCCCATTTGACCGTCCGCGTCCAGTCATCCATCCCATGAGTGAAAACTGATGGTGAAGTTTCATTAGGTGGCACGTCAGCGGAAGAGCGTCGTGTGTTTAACCGCCCTTATGTTTATGTTGCCGTCGCTGTCCGTCGCTGTGATCGCCGGCGGCCGATCCTGCCGGCGCACCAGGACGCGCTTCGCCGCCGACGACCCGGGATGGTTTATTGTAAAGAACATTTCTCATGGCTGCTTAGCTCAAGACATGTGCAGATAAAACTTCTCATGGCTGTCTGGAAGAAATCTTCTGAGCAGGCGGTGCAAGAACAGGCGAGAGGATCTGGTAAAAGTCTTCAGAGGTCACAATGATATTTTGCAGGTCGGAGCCTGCATTGAGTGCGTTCATTCCTGCTTCCGCTTTCGTAAAGGCGACACGGGGAGCTACTTTTACGCCTTCATCCAGGAAAATCCGGCCCATTTGAACGAGCCCACCAAGAAGCCCATAAGTAGTTTGAGCCCATAACCCAGTCAGTCAGTCAGTCACCGCTTATCCCCTCCCTCGCTGCCTCGCTCTCGGTCTCAGTCAGTCACCTTCCTCTCCCCCAAGCTCGCGTCCATGGCGTTCACCGCACCGGCGGGGCTGGGAGGTGGCCCCCTTTCACTCGCTATTACCGCCTCATACAACACCAGTTCGGCATCCTTCCTCCCCCGAGCCGGCGCCGACTGCGGGCTCCGCCGCCTCGCCGTCCCACGGAGCGAAGGCTCAAGGGTAAGCTCACCTCTTCCCAGCTTTCCCACCATATTTTCCATGTATTTGTAGTTAGATTTGGGTCCTACGGCATAGAGGCGGCCGGAATTCGTCGCGGCCCTCAAGAGAGCAGCAGGGTTTATGACACCTCAGTTTTTTGGGTTCAGTCAACAGAAACAATTTTGGGTTGCAGATTAGATTGTACTGTAATTTCTAGAATTCAGTATGCCCCTCACACATATGCTGCGACTAGGGAGGTAGCAGGAGAAGATGGAATTGCCACATGCCTCGCTGTGCCACTGAAGCGAATTTGGTGACCGAAGACGATACGGTGAACGGTGCTGTTGATGCCGGCGCGGACCAAGGTGTGGACACCAATGGTGATACCAACGAGTCCTTGAACCCTGACGATGTTGCTTCGGTGTACTGCATACAGCAGCAGCCTCTCCCTTATCCTAGTGTAAGTACAACAGTCCAGTTCATAAATATTTGTGCCTAGAATTGTGTGATGGACATGTGATTGCAATGTAGGATGCTCTAGAGCCATACATAAGCAAGGAGACGGTGGAGCAGCACTGGGGAGTTCACCAGCACATGCACGTGGAGAGGCTCAACGGCATGATCGGTGGCAGCGAGTGGGAGGGGATGTCGATTGCGCAGATGATGCTCGCCTCGTTCAACGAGGGCAGGGGGCCACCCCACGCTCCCTTCTTCCATGCTGCACAGGTAGAGTTCACACTTCAGTATTATATGCATGGGAACTATCTATCTGGTTTGTATAGAGTACTTTAGATGCCTAACCTTGTCTTGTAGATATGGAACCATGATTTCTATTGGCGATCGATGAAACCTGGTGGTGGGGGCAAGCCCCCGGAACGGCTTCTGAAGTTTATAAACAGAGACTTTGGGTCCTATGAAGGAATGATCCAGCAATTCATGGATGCTGCATTAACTCAATTTGGTTCTGGATGGGTTTGGCTTTCTTGTAAGTGACGCTAAAACCCACATTTGCTAGTTTTGTGTACAACTTGCTCCAAATGGCCTGAATGTGATAAACTGAACTCTGCTCTGTAACCTGTTCTAGACAAAGGGAGCAAGTTGCCTCATGTGAATTCAAAAAGCCCAATCCCATCTGACAATTATGGTAGGCTGGTTATCTCAAAGAGTCCAAATGCTATCAATCCTCTTGTATGGGGACACTCTGTGAGTATTAACCTGAAATCGGTGTTCCCTACATTATCATGTAGTATTAGTTCCTTTGATTTCTTCTATATATAAAAACTATTGTCTCACCATGCATATAGTATTCCATAGTGATCTGACATTATTATCTGCATATCTATTCTTCTTGGCAGCCGCTCCTTGCGATCGATGTTTGGGAGGTATGTGCACAGATTTTCATTTTCTTTTCCATGTATTTCCTTCATAAAAGTGAACCTAGCTAACAAGTTATCTGGCTTGGCAACAGCACGCATACTACCTGGATTATGAGGTTAGATTCCATTTGTGCGCATGATTTTCATTGTTTATATCTGCCACATTCTGCGACTGAGTTTGTTCTGGTTACATGGCTGCAGAATCGAAGGGCTGAGTACGTCTCTTCAGTTCTAGAGAAGCTTGTGTCATGGGAAATGGTGGAGTCCAGGCTCCGGAAAGCCGTCCTGCGAGCAATAGAAAGAGATGGTCACACGAGCACAAAGCACCGCAGGAAGGAAAGCCATGTTGGAGATGAAAGCACCAGTGATGATGCAAGAAGGCGACCAAGAAGTCAGGATCAGCAGGCCCCTTCCAGCGTGACAATGATGCCGGCAGTCGAGACAGTGCCTAATTGAGCCACAAGGTTGATGACCAGTAGCGCAGGCAGGTAGCTAGAGCCACCGATCCCAAACCCTCTAGACCAGTAGTCTCTGAAGATGGTGCGTTTTGCTTCATGCTGACCACTATAGCACGGTTTGCGCGCCTCGGTGTTTGTTGAATAGGAGTGTAGCATGTGTGTGTTCCTCTCGAGGAACAAGAGTCAATGCTGGTCAGGCTAAATTTTGTTCAGTGGCGTCAGGGTTTGATGTCCTGTATTGACGTAGAGATAGTCCTTAGGAGGTAGGCACTTGAGACAATGGTCTTTGTGGACTTGGTGGAAGATAAAGCACAGTTTCTATCCGAATCCTTTTGAATCACAAATATCAGCAATTTCATTTGATGATCACAAGGCCTAACTCTATCTACCACCATGCTGATATATCTATCTACGTTGTCTCTCTCTCTCTCTCTTTATTGTGTTATCGGTACTCCTGTTATGTTATCTTTGGCACTCATGAATGTAAATCTCAATTAATTCAGAACAGAGGGAGTAGGTGGCACTGCCGTGAGCACAAAAGACGATACTCCCTCCATCTAGGATTATAAGTCACTTCTCCAAAACCAGGTTTCCCCAACAATAGGGCGTAATTTGCAATAAATACACTGACTAATAGTCATTGTAGCACACGATTGCATCTCATGTGTAACTTCGAATCGAATCGCGGCGTAAATCTAATGGCTAAGGAGTCGAGTAAGAATCAATTTAATCTCAACCAATTTCATATGATCATGTATAACTATCAGACCATCAACATAATACAAATCCAACAAATAAAGAGGTGATCAAACTTAGGCACGGAGAGCACGCCGGCCTTGTTAAGAAAATGCGTCAGCTGACTTGGTAGATTTCTCCAAATACAGGTCGAGGATTTTGTGGTGGGAGAAATCAGTGAAGTATCCCTCCCCCACGTCCAACCCTTTCTCCTTGGCCAGCCGCGCCACCATGTCCTGCACCTCCCCAGCGCCCACGCGCCGCGGGTCGAGCAGGTTGCACGCGACCTCTGCACCGCCGTCGCCGTGCGCCAGGCCCATCGCCTGCACGGACCGGAGCCCGCCGCCGCGCTCGCTGACCTGCCGGGCGATCCGCCGGACGGCGTCCACGTCGGCAGTGCGCACCGGTACGTTGTAGTTGTCCACCCACGCCGTCGCGCCGAGGACCAGCACGCCCTTGGAAGGCGACGGCGTGTCCGGCCCTGCGTCTGGCGCCATCGGGAGCGGCGTCGTGTCTGTGCCGCGCCACTGGGCGTCGCCCGGGGACGTGGGCTTGAAGTAGCCGAGCTGCCTCCTGATGGCCGCAAGCGTCCGCCCCTCCCGGTGCGCCGCGCCGTACAGGAACGTCGGCACTGTCACGCCATTGTTTGTTGTAATGAATCCAGCAGTGAAGAATGAATCTTATGTGAGCAATGATAGGTACAGCCACGAAATGTCTTACCTTGGAGCTCGTCCCCGATTTCGTTGGCCACGGCGGCGGCGAGCGTGGCGACGTCGCGGAGGGAAGACCCGGCGAGGGGATGGAAACAGACGTGGTCGACGGAGCCGAGCCGCGGGTGCGCGCCGGCGTGCGCGCCGAGGTCGACGGTCTCCAGTGCGGCCCCGACCACGCCGAACACGGCGCGACGCAGCGGCGAGGCGGCGGCGTCCTGGGTGAGGCGAGAGACGAGCGTGTAGCCGACCCGATTGTACGCGTCGTCGACAAAAGTGTTGACGAGGACGACGGCCGGGTGGTGCCGCCGCGCCGCCTGCTCGACGGCGCGCAGGGCGGCCGCGCTACGGCCCTCCGAGACGTAGAGCTTGCAGCACGCCAGCATCGGCCTCAGCATCCTCCGACGGCGACCTCCAGATGCGACCAACAACCGAAAAGAAGAGGAAAATTGTCGTACAAGGAAGGAGAAGAAGATGAGGCTGAGGACAGAAGAATGCATGCGGGAGAAGAGAACAAGCGTCCATTGTGTCAGCCACACGATGTGGGGTTACTTTCCCAGTGCCGTTCAAAACTTGCACTTATTCATGTCACATCAATCTCCATGAGACTACAATCATAATGAAAACTTCTACTGTCTACAACCGAGTTTAAAGGCCAAAGGGCTTGCACATAGTTTAAGAAAATATTCACTATTAATTTGGTCAACAAAATATAAAATTGTATAGCACAACAATTATATACCATTAAAAAGGACGGAGAGACTAGAACAAAACAAGTTACAAGCTGATACCGAAGGCAAGCAGTTACGGTGTCTCCAAAGATGGCGTGGGATTCAATAATCAAGCGGGTGACTTTTCACATGTGTGAAGATCCAACAAAAAAAGGTTGCCAAAACTTTTTGCATAACCAGAACAGAGCTATTAAAATTGTCAAATCCCAAAATATTCCGTCCAACAACATAAATTAACAGTGGCACCGTGTGTTCAGTATTTGTCTCTACCACATAAGATTATAATTATACAATACAAGATGCCCCTGACCATCTTACAATAGATCGCCCCCCTCGGGAGAATACATACCAGGTGGCAGGGTGTAGTAGTATTATTCCAGCTACAAAAACTCCAAACCATGATCTATGTGTTGCCATGCGAATTCCATGCAACCTAACTATATATCTTGCACCTGCAAATTCCAGACTGCATTCTACACTATCTCGCAGTATGCGATATGTTAAAACCGCCCACCAAATGTGTGGGTGGCCTGGCTCCTAAAATCGGCTATCCTGATGCTCCAGCTTCCTTTTTCGCGTCTTTCTCATCCTCGCCTTGCTCTTCCTTCGCAAACTCCTCAAGAAGCACGCGCTGTCTTTGTGTCAAATTCCTGCGAGCAATTATGTATGAGAACTACCTGTGAGTGTGACAGCACAAGTCAATGGAGAAGTTCTGAAGGGAACTTACGCAGGGATCTTGACATTGAAATGGACATACTGATCTCCATACGAATATGAGTTTCTTGTCTTGATTCCTGCAGGTCATGACAATGTTTAGGATTATATGCAGAAGAGAATGCATCAGTTATTCCATTGTCATATGATCATCGTCTGAAAAAGGGATTTCATACAGACATAATTTTTGTGGTTGATAATTCACCTAAATGCCTGGTACAACAAAATAATTCATTTTTCTTTCACATCTTATTATTTTCAAAATGAACTAAGAGAGAGACGCATATGGAGAAAAAATTGCAGGTGCTAACAGTTCATTGTTTTGTTACTTAATACTCATTCATATATCTGTTGTTTCACTTGAAGACTTTAAACTACATATTTCATCATGCGAATGTGATTGACGACACAAGCAAAGCTTGTGCAGTTGCTTCATAGATGGGTCCATTTCAGGTTATCTTATCCGATTTGTGGGGTTTTTTCTTTGGGGCGTGGTGTTCCACATGCTGTCAGTTCGTGGTTTTAGTGCTTGGGAGTTGGTCGCTTGTGGTTGTGGTTTTGCTGTAGCGGTTTTAGCCTGGTTTTTAGTTAATTAACTGAGCAACTTCTTAATTAAATTAGGGACGCCTACTGCAATGCGATTGTGCCAGAATGAAGCAGTAAGAGCAACGAAGATGTACTACATACAACATGATATCACCAATTATTATTAGGTATGTCACTGTGTGTACATGAAGATAAAAGTAAACCATGGAAAAAAGGTACAGTCTGGTGTGCAATTTACCTTTTCCTCTGAGAACAACCTTTTGACCAGGTTGAGTACCAGGCTTAACCTACAAGAATAAGGTCCATGAGAGCAATGGAGAATTATATCTTAGCAAACACAAGTATATCTTGTAAAATTATCATAAGACTTAATTCTGGGCTTACCTTCAGAACAACATCCCCAGCGAGTGTTGGCACTTGAACAGTACCTCCCAAAATTGCCTATAAAAAGACAGGAAATTAATAATGGCCTGGACCATGCGAAGAGTTGCTCAGTACATGCCTAGTTGCCTACTCAACAACTCACATTTTAAGTATCACTGCAGTGTCATTAGAGATGTGGCATACATACTGTCAAAAAAAGAAGGAAAAAAGGTATGGCATATATCAATTTTTAACATGAGACTGCATCATGAGACGGCTAATCGGTGTGAGGATCGCTATTTGTCAGACTAAAGGTCATACAGTTAGACGGTTAGTGCCCCAAGATCGAATTCAACCAAGAAATCAGGATCTGTACTCAAACTTATCGGAGGCTTAAAACAGAGCTCTCATGTTAACAGAGACAGACTTTGAACATGCACCACGAAGGGAGTTCTCATACTCCTATTTCATGCTGTCAATACAAACAAAATGGCATACGGCACAGAAACACGAGATGCTTTAAAGTACCTGAGTCACATTCAAGACAGCGTCGACATGGATATCAGCTTTGTCTCTTCGGAATACAGGATCGCCACGAACCTGGAAAGAGAATAGCATTATGAAGGTCAACAGGCCATCTTTATCTGTCAGTGGAACTACTAAATGGGGAGAAGGCTGACCTTAATGGTTACATAAAGGTCACCAGCACGAAGACCATCAGGATCTGCCTGGCCAGATCTAAGCACTTTGAAAGTATCCTCATCGTCTGTACCTGTATAGACACAGTAAGGATATTTAGTACAGCAGAACAGCATGTGAGTACAGGCAATATCAACAACTTAAAACCTACCAGGCGCTATATCGAGAGTGACTGTTTTTCTTCCTGGCACAACTTTCTTTCCATTGCACGACTTGCAGAAATCCTAACAACATATACCATTGTAATCTCAGGGTCATAGCAAGTAATCAGAAATAGACATTTTCTATAACATACATAGCGGACAAGCATAACTAAAACATCTCAACTGTGTATCCCATGTTCCATAGAAGAGTTCAAAAATTGTATCCTTGGCAGTTTCAGCTAACATCAGACAACTAGCCATAGGTCCAACTCCAATCAGTCAATACCCATATGCCAAGTTGTAGGATCATTAATGAGTAACAGGACTGAAAATAGCAAGATTCAGAAGAGTTCATAACCACCAACGTTCATGTTTAATAGTAACGTATGATAGGAAAATGCAGATGTACACAGGTATGCACAATTGTGTAATTATTCTGGTCATCTTGGATGGATGTAATGCAGATATGTGTTCACAATAATAAGATATTTGTTAAGCTACGAGTAGTTTCCTTAAGACAGGGCATCTTAAATGGTCAACATTCCCGAGTCCCGACAATTCATTGAAACCTTGGTGCATACAACAAATGTGCTACATCAAACAGATTTTTTTAGTTTATTTAACTGATTGTTGTCATTACAAATCGATATCCCACCTTTATAGTCTTCCCAGATCCACCACACTGTGTGCATGTTGTTTGCATCCTGAAAGGACCAGTTTGCATGGCGATCTGCCAACATGATAGGAAAACCGAAAAAAACAAACAAATAAGAGCACTAATAATATTTGATTGAATACATCTCATAAAATAGACATGTGTTGGACGGAGAACTAACATATCCAGAACCCCTGCAAGATAGGCAAGTTTCAGGTTTGGTTCCAGCAGGTACACCAGCTCCATCTAGAAAAAAAAAGGAATTATCCAATCAGAAGGAAGAAAGTATGACAAAAAAAGTCGTGGCTTCTAAGCAAACATAGGTGTAAATACAAGTGAATATACATACGGCAAGTTTCACACGTTACTAAAGTCTGAAAGTTGACCGTTTTGGTGCATCCTTCAACTGCTTCCATAAATGATATCTCCAGCTTAGCCTGCAAAAGGATTACATTAAACTTCAGTTCAAGTAGTAGAACTGTGACTCACAAAGAAAATGAGTGTAGAAAAAACCTTAATGTCCTGTGCACCAGATTCTCTACCTCCGAATATATTCCTAAAGAACTTCATACCAAACAGAGATAACACAAGTCAGATTAACTATGTTGGGTTCATAAGGAGATTATAATATATGAAGCAGAGCATTCATCCGTTCAGTACAAACGAAAGCCAGAACGTAGAAATAAAAGAACAACCAAGTACTATCTGCTTAGCTAGCTAACTTGATGAGAGAAACAGAAATCATTTCTGAAATAAGAGGATGTGTGTGGCGCTTTAGAAGAATAGCTAAATAGTGTAACGACTAATCAAAACAAATGGCCCAGCACTATTTTAAATTAGTCATCATAAAGAACAAAGCACTGTAAAACAAGAATACACACATTGGGTATGTTGTGCCTGACGAGTAACACACAAATGTTGGTGCGCAGCTAAAAAAGGTACCTAAACTGAAAATTGAAAAGATAACATGATTTTCAGGACCGCAGAACATACATAATAATGCTAATGTGATATCTTAAAATGAAGCAAAATCACCAAGCATAAACCATAAGAAAATTGACTAGACTAAGTAACTCAAAACAGATGGCATACATCATTCATTCCACCGCCAGCACCAGCACCAGCACCACCACCAAAAATATCCTCAAAAGGATTTCCAAAACCACCCTCGAACCCGCCAGCTCCACCTCCTCCAGCAGCAGCTTTCTCATACTGATCAGGGCCGACCTGTCAAAAAAAGGCCAAAAAGTTACAATGCAAACTACATTAGCTATACTAATTCTGGCTAATTACCCGAAGTTTAACACATTTTTTTCTTCGTAACTCACAAACATAAAAAAAAATGTCATTGATAGTAAAAGAAAGGAAGACATATGTATAATCGGGAAAACTCAATTTGTACCTGATCATAGAGCGTTCTTTTTTGTTCATCCTTCAAAGTCTACAGAGGAGAAGGGGAAAAGTATGTATTAGAACTATTAGAAGCTATGTACCCTTAAGGCATGCACGCTGAAATAAAATCAGGCACCTCATAAGCTCGCTGAACCTCTTGAAACTTCTTTTCCGCGTCAGCATCACCTTTATTTGTATCAGGATGGAGCTTCTTTGCAAGCTTTTAGAAGAAAACAAGTGCAGAAAATGTAAGATGGTAACGTATTGCATGGCAAACAAAAATGAATCGTCTTACACTGTAGTGTATACAGGGAAGATGTTTAACCTTTACACTACAGATGTTTTAAAATGAATGTAACATTCTAATTTTCTTTGGAATTTTGCCAGATAGAGAGTGGGGCAAATATTGACATCTCAAAACTTGGAGACAACATTACCAGTAATACTTGGATACCGGTGATTTGATTCTTCAGCACAGAACACACGACAGACTTACAACGGGTTATTGGCGGTTTGATTTCTGAGCACAGAACTCATGACGTTTATGCCCAACATTTAGGACATAATGTCTGTTTTAGTTATAGCTTGGAACATCAACAAAAAGCAAGCTTCAAGTTGAATCTTGAGATGTACAGTAATAAGTATAAAGGTTATAGATCACAGCGCAGATGCACATTTTTGGCGCACTCAGTTCAGTTCAGCGCAAGCAACAGAAGAATAAAAGCTCAGGTCCAAGTGTAGCGAGTAGCGAGGCATACCCCATAGTAGGCCTTCTTGATCTCGCCCTGGCCTGCGCCCTTGCTGACGCCGAGCACGTCGTAGTAGTCCCTGACCGCCACGGGCCTGGTCCCTGCACAGGCTTAGAACTCAGGGCAAGCACAGCACACGAAAACCGGGAAAGAAACGCAAGGCACGATCCCTCACCGTGGAAGAACCTGGGCGAGGAGAAGAGCGGCCTCCAGGAGGTGGCCCCGTGGCTGACGTCGCCCCATCTACCTGCACGCATGGAAGCAAGATGAATCAGTCACGGGAAGGGAAGGGAAGAAGCCAGGAGGAGGGAAATCGGGAGGCGGCGGGCCCCACCTGTGTGAGCGCGCGAGGGGTGGAACTGGAAGGAGGAGCGGTCTGATGATGAAGAGGCGGAGGAGGAGAGGGAGCGGCGGGCGAGGAGGAGCGCGAGGCGTGCGCCGCCGGGGAGCCGCATGGTCGGGGGAAGGTAGGGGAGGTCAGTCGATGGCCGTCGGCGTCGCCGCCTCTGGGTTAAGGTGGAGAGGGAACGTTCTGGAATGCGCTGCTTCTTAGCTCATTGGGCTTAGACGTGGTGGGCCATTCGGGCCTCATGCGAGCCCAACACAAACACAGAGCCCATGGCCGGAAGCCGCCGCCGCCGACGAACTATTGCATTGCTAGAAATGAAAAATGGCCTCCTTACCGGTGTCGTACCAAAAGATAGAGTCTAATCTTAGAGGAATTTCAAAGGATCGGTGAAGGATCGAAATCCTAGAGGAATTTTTCCTTTGAAGACAGTTTAATTTATAGGATCATATTCTATAGGAAACAAATCCTATACAAATCTTGTAGCACAAACAAATCTTATAGGAAAATAACATGAGCTTCAACCTCATGAAAAAAAAAATTATATTAATTAAAGGAACTTTCTCTTTTCATAGGATTCAACTTTGTCTAGATAGTGCTCCCTTTGTCCATAAAAGGAAGTCACAACTTTGTCTAAATTTACATGTATCTAAAATTCTAGATATACTTTAGTGTATAGATACATATAAAGTTAGACAAAGTTGAGATATCTTTACATGGGTGGAGGGAGTAGATTTGTGTAATGCATACATGGCATAGGTAGTCTGCAAGACAAGAGCCCGTCATATTGTCCAAACCTTGACATGCTATAAGTAGGGTTCAAACCTCACCTCCTAAAATCTCTCTCAACCATCCATCCACCAGGCCACAAGGTCCATCTCTAAACTTAGGCAATTCATGAGAACCACAGAACATCCTTATAAATATTGAGCATCTCCTTCAAGATCAACCTACCTCCACATTCGTTCCCTCACTCCTCCTCCGGCTGCCCCCCTCCACCCAATAAACCGGCCGCTCGTCTAGTCGTCGGCCGCAACCGTCACAGACAGCAGCCGGGATAATAAATATCAGCAGCCATGGGTGCCTGCACCAGCAAGCCCAAGACCGTTGAGGGCAAGGCCCCCCAGTCGGAGGTCCTCGCCCAGCAGACACCCAAGGTTGCACCCGACACTACTGGCGTCGAAGTGTCCAATGATCAGGTGATCAGTCTAACATGCATATAGCTTAGTTAATACATGCGTATATATGATCTCCCTTCCCTTGATCTTTGATCTGGTTGGAAATAATTTGGCTATCGATGGATACAAATACGATATTGTAGGTTGCGGCTGATCAGACACCGGAGAAAGTGGTGGTGGAGGAGGCGAAGGAGGAGCATACGACATTGGTAGCATCGGAGGAGTTTCCCACTGTCAAAGCCGCCCTCGTCGAGGAGAAGGCTGAGGCGGCGACTTTCGAGCCGGCCATCGACATCTGCAAGGTGGCAGAAGCAGTCGAAGAAAAGATCGTCGTCAAGGAGGAGAAGTCATCAGCTAGCCCCGAGGAGGAGAAGCCATCAGCTAGCCTCCTCGTTGTAGAAGAGGAGAAGCCATCAGCTAGCCCGGTCGTCGAGGCGGAGGGCACCGTCGCCGAGACAGATGATGAGATCAAACCTTCGCCTGCCACCGTCGTCATGGAGGAGAGCACCACGGAGGTGATCGTCAAGAACGTCACGGAGGAGAACGACGGCGAGGAGAAACCGGCAACACAGCAGAGCTGATCGTCCATTCATCCACGTGGTCGAATCAACATGGCTGCATGCATGCGCCATGCCTAGAGGTCGGCACGTACACATACGTGTAATTCCGTGGGAGAATGATGATCGGTGTACCCTGTAATAATCTTTTGGTGCCTCCCGTTTTTCCTCCCCGGGGATTTAATAATATCAAATTAATATTATCATGTGCTTGTGTCCATCATCTCAAACAAAATCATTATTTTGCTCCTGGCCAATATTTTAATAATACATTTTAAACATTTTTTTAAAAATAATACATATTTTTTAAAAATTGCAAAAATAATTCACACTCAGTCGCATCATGCTAAAAAGGGGTTGTCGGGCCATGCTGTAGCCGATAACTCCAATCGGCCAAACCCAAAGTGATGAGGTGCAAAAGCTAGTTGATTGATTGCTCTGTGATCTAGCTAGCTAGCCCGGCTGCTCGGCCACACCATGGCCAATAGGTACTTATCGGTTGTTTCTGCCCAGTTTACTCAGAAAATTTAAATAGGGATATTAATAATAATAAAATGCTCATGTTGAATCTTGTTGAACAAAGTATTTGAACAAAATGAAACAAAACTTCAGTGTCCAACATATAAATCACCTTCGTGTGTGACGAAAATTGGTCCATATTACTGAAGTGATAGAACAATCAAGACTACCAAAGGATCAAACCTTCAAACCAAATGGAACACCGCTTTATCTTTCAAACAACGAATCATAACGATGGAAAAAACAAGCATATAAACACAAAGTGAACAAAGATCAGTGAACAAAAGACAAGCATAGAAGGAACATAAAATATGGATCATGAGGACCAACTAAGACCAGTAGGAACAAATCTCAATACTGCTAGAACAAAATGTAGGTCGATTGTAACAAAAGGTTATTATTGTTGTAATTTTTTTTTAACATGCGGAAAAATTACACGAGAAACAAATCAGAATTACTGACATGAGTAAAAAATAGACAAAAGAAAGATACAAGGAAGGAAACAGAAAGATACTAATAAGAGAAAACGTGACTTGATCCTAACATATACTAGAACGAGTACTACGTACAGTACATACTAGAAACAAGAAACAAGTGAGTTCCGTCCAAAACAAACAAATCATGAAATAAAAACCTGCCTGTGGCAAGATGGTTAGGAGTATGGTTGTATCCCCAGTCCACCAGAGTTCTCATTTAACCGAAATATTCTTTCAGTGGGAGGCGACGTTCCCGTCGAAAGCGAGGCGCCTGTGGTGACTTCGTCAATCTCAAGACCCGCCGACTCAGTCACTCGGAGGTGCTCATAGGGGTAGAATGTGCGTGCGTGCGTTCTTAAGAATTAATATATGCGCATCTATATGAACGCTTACGTTGTACCGTGTTTGTAAAAAAATAAAAACCTGCAAAGTACTCAGCGATCTCGAACGTATGTACTCCTGAAGAAGGCTGCACAAAGCATTAGTGGGCCCAGCCCGCCACGGAAAACCTCTCACGACATGGATGGGCCTCCCACTCTGGTTTGCCCATCAGGCCTAAAACGGAATCCGCTTTGCTTCTCGGAAAATAAAGATACAGTACAATTCCGCAAGTTGTTTTTTTCTCTCTCTCTCTCGTGCATATCCACGCCTTCCTGCTCGTCTTCCCCGACCCCGATCCGCCGCCCGCCGTCCGCAGCAGCAAGAGAGACGCGACGATGATCTACCGCAACTGGTCCCTGCTCTCCTCCACCGTGGTCATCTGGGGCAGCGTCGCCACTGTCGGCCTCGCCGGGATCTTCCTCTTCGGCGGCAAGGTAACCACCCGACCGACCGAAACCCAAATCCTCAATTACCCGATCTGGTTTGCCCTACGGTGTCGCATGTGCGTACTATTCAGATTGGATTCTTTTTTTTTGCTGCGGTAAGAGTCGATCCGGCCGGCCGGTTCGTCTCCCGTGAGTAGTCATTGGTGGTTGCTCTCTATCGAGATATGAAATTGCTTATCTGAGTGGTTTCAGGACGGCAAAAGTTCCCGGGTTAGGGCAGATGTGAGATATTTGGGTCTGAATAGCCATTTCATTTTATAGAGGTTATAGGTTCTTTTAGTGGGTGGGGGGCTAGCAGCAGATTTAGTACCTTGCTGGGTCCATGTAGCGTGCAAGTTTATTTTGTGTTCTGCAACTTGTTGATTTCCCGCTTGTCATCGTCGTTGATCGTAGCTTGAATCTTATCAGTAATTTGATCTGAGTTGAAGTAATGCACTATAAACTAGAGTATTTTGACATTCTGCACCAAATTCGGGTATTCGAATCAGTAACTTAATTTTCCATTCATTCACTTGTGTTATTATTCCACTTGTTTCTTGACATGGTGAGAAATTGATAATTGCGATCCCAGTTTTGAGGACACTAGTTTCAGATTAAAAAAAATACTCATGACATGTATACTAGTTTATCAGATTCGATGGTCCTCTGTTAATATTTGGATATGGTTTCTATTGTATCCTTCTTTTCAGGTAAATTATGTGGTTTGCCTATCTATAGTAACACCAAAGTTAGTTCATATATTTTTGACTTTTAGTCTTCAACTCTTTGCATGGATGCAAAAATAAAAAAGTTCCACATTAAGGACAATGATTTTATCCTGTATCTTTAGTGTCCACAATAAACTCGATTTTTGCAGATTAAATGTGGGAGATTAAAATGTTTGGGCAATATATGAGATAAATTCCTACCATACTAAGTCTTGATTTGTGGATTAGCAAACTGGAAAGGCATATCTAAATGTTATATCTTTGATGAGATGATCAGTAATATCACCCCAAGTACATGCTAAGTTGTGATATGCTGCCAGTCTTATGAGCACGGAATGTACAGGTTGTCTTCTGTACTAGACTACTAGGTTATAGATTTGAAAAGTGCTTGACTGGCCAAGCGAGTGATTAAATGATTGCCTGTATTAATTTTGCTTGCCGCCTAAACTTTACTATGATGACAAAGTTGCTATGTCATTTTTGCACATTAGATTCCCTTTCTGCTGCTGTTTGAGATTGTTGATTTCTGTTATATGCCCATTTCCAGCAGAATGGATCATTTTGCCCAGTCTCAACGATCCCGCTTTTCACAAATTTATGATTTGAAGTTCAGTGTTGGCATATTTTGGTTGAAACCTTGTGGACTTATCTGCTCCTGTTTGGCTATGTGCTTTGTTACTCTGCGCTTTAAAGGCTGTCTTGTAAGATGGCACAACATATCTTGGATATTTCTAGTTTTGTAGTATACTTTCGGGTCCAAAGTATGATTTGATTATAACCTTTGAACATTATATTATTTTCCAGCTCTTTTGAGTTTTTGAGATTTCTACCTTAGTAGTTCTGAGGGTTCAGCTGGTAGCTGGGAACAAAATTGTGTTATCTATCTGATTTTTGGAAGTTTTTTTTTGGTTAATATAACAAGATGTAGTTGCTGATATATTGATTTGTTATATCATCCAGTTTTATAGCATAAGGCAGAAATTGAATCCGCCTTTTCCTTGCTTGACACTAGTCATTCTCCCTTGGAACCAACTTAATATTGGTATGAGTCACCTTTCCTTGGGATGCCTTGTAGGAGGACATATCTAGTGATACCACACTGTTTTAGGTGCTACCATGTTATCATTTAAAAAAATCAAATTTGAATTTTTCAACAACAATTATAAAAAAACTGTGGATGTTCACAAGAAATATGCTACATCCTCCAAAAATATTAGGTCCAAAATCAAAGTTCACATTGAGAAATAAGAAAGACAAATCTAGCATAAATAGGGTTGCAAAAAGACAAAACCAAATTGACACTATTCACACATGATTTTTTTTCTCAATGTGCTTTTAAATTTTAGACCTAGATTTTTTGGAGGCTGTAGATACATTCTTGGTGAACATTCACATTTTTGTTCTAGAATTTTTAAAACATAGAAACATGATTTTTTTTAAATGTTAGCATGGTACCACTTGATGGGGTGGTAGCACTAGATATATCACAAGGATGAGCATACTAAAGGCTTACATATGCATGGTACTTCTCAACTACTCCCTCCGTTCCTAAATGTAAGCCTTTCTAGCATTTTTCTGCACACATGTATCTAGACATGTTTTAGTGCAAGGTTCGCATGAATCTTGCATTAAAACATGTCTAGATACATGTGTGCGTAGAAAACGTTGAAAGGCTTACATTATGGAATGGAGGGAGTAACGTTCTCCTAGACACTGCCTCGAGTGACTCGTTTTGTGGTATAGTGAGTGGCGGACGTAGCGTCCCTGCTACCCAGACTTTTGGCCGGCCGGCACAATGTAATTTGGTAGCCATTTGTCAAAAAAATTAGCATTCTACGCCTCTGAATACACTGTTCGTCCAGGCTTTAAAATATTTCTGGGTCTGCTAATGGTTATTGTAACTATTGTATGAAAGATTGCACTATGTACTCTATCAAGAGCATATGTGATTACACAATTGATGTACTTTGCTATTGCTAGATAACTTATCTGCACACGCTTTCATTCAACTTTTTTTTATCTAGCTTGCATTCAAACAGTCATTCAGTACTTGATAGTTTTTACTTGAGCCACGGCGTGACGTAACCATCCTTCATTGCATTTGTCAGGAGAAGTTTGAGGGCTATCTTTCCCACGAAGGTGAAAGGCTGAGGCAGCAGGACAGAGCCACGATGGGCAAGAACTAATGCAAAGCACAAACTTGCTACAACGTGTCAACATGTGACTTAGATATGGAACTTGTCTCCCAGCACTAGAACAAATTCTGTGGACCAAAAGCTATTATTGTAATGGCTTTTTTTACTTGTCATTCCTGGAACCAACGGCCTCTTCTGCAAATAATGTATGGCGTCCATGCTTGCGGAAAACTCATTTTGTTCTACAATGCTGTATAAATGATTTGTGGTTTCTCTTTGTTTTACTCTTTGAAAGCCTGTGCTCTGTCAAGGATTCTTGCCCGCGGTTGTCGATCAGCCCGTGGGGCCATTAACTTCATTGTTGTCAACTATGTTGTTTTTCCTTGAGTTGGTGCTGTTGAAATTTGTCCTCCCTATTTGCTGATGCATGTTTCATTGCTGAACGCTATGCTTCCCAGCGCCGCAACCTGATCGAAAAAATGGTGCGCCTGTCCATTGCTGGTTTCTGTGATACCAGAAGCAGTGCAAGCAAAACAACATTTCATGTGTAGCCATCTTTTTTTGTTGGAATCATCTAGTTCAATCCAGATTTCATATCAAAGGTTGTTGTGGAGTTGGAGACGTCATTTAAATTGGAATTACAGCGAATGGCTGTGGTATGCTAAGTCAATTCACATCCCTAATCTAGTCATTTATTCTGAAAATCATGTCAGCCAAATATGTTGTCAGCTTGGAATTTCAAACTGGGCGAAGAAAATGATGGCATCAATGTCGTTCATTAATTTCCGTCAAGACGGAATTTCAAAAAACAAAATCCGTCAAGATGGGAATGAAATTAAACGAGATGTGCAGAGTTTGAAGTATTTTATGTATATATCTGATCTGATTGGTCAAGAGCGTGAACTAGAATCCTCATCTTCTTTAGGCAGGATCTCTCTAGGGTCGTAGAAGGATATACATCTTATCGAACCCAAATCTTGCCAAAACCTTGTGGTGAACAAGATTCTCAACATGGGAGTGTTTAGATTGCAGACCATACCAAACTTTGCTTTACCAAAATCCTTCGTATTGAATTCCGACACGGGTAGGAACTCTCAAGGGACAACCCCATCCATAAGTGAGTTTTGGTGGGGCATTGGCACTCCCAAACCGTTGATCCTGTCTATTTTTGCTCATTTTTTCAGCATTTGAAATAAAATAATGTCAACACAAATCCGGAAATCAAAATTGTAGATAATCAAAGTCCAGCCAAAGTACCAAATAAAAGGTCTAGATCAACACCGAATCTGGCCACCAAAATGCCACCAAGCCCGGCCACGTCTCACAACACACCATCAAAAGTACATAAAAAAACCATTTGCTCGTCCTTATATTTTCTCTTCTTCACGATGCGCTCGTTTTCTCGGCAAAGTACATAAAAATCATTTTCTCTCCTCACATTGTCCCAACTGGCCATTCCGAGGTGGCCCCGATAGGGTTCTTCTTTTAGATCGATGCATCTAGCAGACTCTGCTCTCTTAAAGAGAGTTGAAGGTTTTTACACTTTCAATAATTTTAAAGATTTGATCTACGATGTGATGCGCCAAACTAAATGTCTTCTTCAGTTCTTCTTGTATATACTTATTAAGTACATTGCTAGACCATCCCGCAACTAGGTAAAAGGGCACATTTGGTAGCTGGCTTTGTGCGCGATTTTTTTTTTTTTGGTTTTGAGCCCAAATCTGCAGCACGAGGGGTTAATATTTTAGGCAGCCCAAAAAAAATGTTTGAGCACGAAATAAGAATATACCATGGAGGTGCTGTTTTTTTTTGCCTAAAGAGACAAAGCAGTATTTTTTTGGGGGGGACAGCTGCCCTTTTTTGAAGGCATTTGTTGGAAATGCTCTAGCTGATTCTGCCTAGCAGGAGACATCACGTGGCCACACAATTTGAAGTACTCCAAAGAAAACGTGACAAAGTTTAACTCTATTGTGCTACGCCAACTGAAAACGACCGGAAATCGATATACTTCATACCAATCGCAGCCGAGAATGTACTTCATGTCAACTTGACGAGATGCAACATGCCGACTCGCCGGCCGATACCTAAGCGATATATGTACTTCATGTCAAGTTCGCCTCGCCGCCTTGCAGCTCGTCCATCTCTCACGATGCACCTTCTAATCCAACAGATCTGTCATAATCTCTCACTGATGTGAGCGATGCATATGACATGAAGATAGATGAATTCAACAAGCAACTTGATGACGAATAACAAGCTTCACCAATAGTTGAATAACAAGCACCTTCACGCATCCTTTGCCACCACAGTCCTCACGACACTACTGATAAAAGTGAAAGAAAATCCACTGCGAACCACTTATCCATGTGTAGAAAGATATACTCAAGTATTTTTTTTTACATTTTCACAATACCTGGTGTGGTTATATTCTGCCAGGTTATGAGGTTAGTGTAGCTTTCAGAGCACTTGATTAAACATGTATCACTTAACTAATTTAAGGTGTTCTCTTCGCGTACATTATTTTCCTGAAGGCATAAAGGTTATATAAGTAATGTTGTGGCTGAAATTGCACTGTTCCTATTTAGCTTCACGTATATGTTTGAGAGTTGGTGTGTTCACGTCGCGTGTCGTCCTCAATCTCAGAATGACATAGGGAGGACATGGGGGTTTGCAAGACCGGAGTTCGTCGGGGAAGAGGCAAGAGGGTTGCCGTCTCGGAACATCATCAGGAAGGGTGGTCGTTGACAGAATCTGCCCGTGGGTTGGGGATTAGAGTTTGGGTAGTCCACACCGGGCCCAAGGAGACGTCGAGGTGGGTGTGAATTTTTCACGGGATGGGGTCTCATTCCTGCCATCGGAGGTCGGCGTAGTCACCAAGGATTGAGCAGCTGGCGGCGGCTGTTCTGTTTCGCTTGTCTATCAGGAGCTACGCGAAGAAAGGGTGACACTGGAGGAGGGCGGCGGTGCCGTCCCCGGGGATTGAGCGGCTGGTGGAAAGGGGTTCTATTTCGCTCGTCTCTCGAGAGATATTGGCGGCGCCGTCCCCGGGGATTGAGCGGCTTGTGGAAGCCTGTTTCGCTCGTCTCTCGGGAGATATTGGAACAAAGGGTGCGTTTTTTTCTTCCAACATTTCTTTTGTTTGGGTAGAAATGCCTTGTAATTACTACGAAGAATAAAAAAATGTGTGATATGAATTCTTGATCAATATTAAATAGCCCAGATTTATTGTATGAACACACTCTTACTCTTTTTAATATAGTAGCATAGATTAGCACTTAGTTAGACTTATATTACTTATTGTAAGTCGTCGTGTTGTGCAAAGTTTTAAGGGATGCATTTGTAATTCTCTCCTCCTTTAAAGGCGTTGTGTCGGAAGACCTTCTACACGAGATGTTTGGCGTCTAAATCAGCAAAATCGTCACGTTTCTTCTCCATCTTCAAACTTTGACGGCTGGCCGGACCACATCCCCTGTCGGCTAGCTACAATTTCTCTTGATGCCCTTCCTTTTTCATCCTTGACGCCACCAACCTGATTGAGACATAATTCAATGGCGCACGCTAGGCGTAGGTCGCCCTACCGCGCCCTTTTTAGGTCCCCCCGCACCGTCCGATCGCCATCCTACGATCAGGATTAGTTGTACCGTTTTTTGCATTTTAGCCCCTGATAAATTGAAACATCAACCCGCATTCCACCCAGGCTCCACTTAAACCGAAGCGGTACATTTTGTTGCCCCTCGTCTTCCTAGTATTTACACCTAAAATGCCATCCTGGTGATTTACCCGCGTATTACAACAAAATGACTCACCTCATGTACAAAAAATATATATTATCACAACAAATGAACACAACTTTTCAAAAAAAATTGTTACGTAAAATGGTAAATAATAACATTTTTAGTGCAGATTGTTTTGCAACAAAAGTCACATATAATTACAACAAAAAAATATCAATAAATTCAACAAAAATCATAACATATTACAACAAAAACACATTTGTTCGTAGCAATTCAAAACTGGGCAAATGTTGTTAAAGATCCATTTACAACAAAAATCAACAACTATTTTAATAAAAATTACAGACTACTACAACAAAAAACATGTATTTGTAAAAAACCAAAAGTAGGTAAACAAAGCAAATGTCTTGCCACAATTTCGTTTGTAACAGAAATCACCACTTATTTCAACAAAAAAGAAAATATATTACAACAAAAAATCACTTATATACGTCATAATAACACAATAAAAAATGACTTAGGACCCAAAAAGTTGTTCTGGATTTATATGCAACAAAAATATTTAAAAAAATGTCAGAAACAATTATATAAAATGCACATATGTTCGCAACATGTTTTAGAAACAACTAACTATCACTTTCGAATATGAGAGGAAAAAATCGCAACGCTAAAATCTCAACACAAAAAAAGCAAGTTTGCATGAAAGTACATGAACATCCCATGTGCCACCAGCCCATGTGCTACGCCGGCAAAAAAAACCCATTAAAAAGAACAGTCCACCGGTCCCACCCAAGTGCATGCGTATCGTGTTGCTCCGTGAAGAAAAGTCAGTCCATGTCTCGCTGGGCCCACCCTGTGCGCATGCTCGGTAAAAGTAAGGCCGCGCGCTCGCTCCACGAAGGACCTACGCAAGGACGCGTTAGGTCGACCTAACGGAAGCAGTTTGAAAGTATGTATAGCACATCACCACAAATAAACCGAACAAATTCCTGAACCAAGAGTCCAAATAAGACATATGCGATCAATATCTGAATTATGAAAACGAATTAAACACATCACCCAAAACAAAACAATACAAATTCTTGCTTTCTTGCCTCTAGAAATAAAAACCTAGGAGCTCCTAGATATTAGTTTCTTTTGCCGTTAACCGATAAGTCCCGCACTGAACCGACCAGAAGTAGAACTCCGATTCCACACACGTGTGACGATGCATGTACCTCCATTGTGTTCCTTTCTTTTTCTTCCAACTCATCCGATGCCGATCGATCCTTTGGCTTCTCACGTAGACGTAGACGTACAATACAAAGATGGGATAGCTGGGTAACACATCCGACGCATGCAAGCTGCCAATCAGTCAATTCTGGAAGTCGTGACCAAGTTTAACTCCTTTAATTTTGTGCTACGTACCAACGACTGAAATCAATCCCGATCGGGCCCAACATGCTAGCTATAGATAGCGGCAACTTGCAGATCGCCGCCGAAAAATACTCGCCGACTTGGAACCCGATCGAGAATATAATTAATTGCATTCTAAGTTTAACTCCTTTCGTTTTGTGCTATGTTAGATACTCCAATCAATCCCGATCATGCTGGCTAGCGACAACTTGCAGATCGCCGCTGAAAAATACTCGGCGACTTGGAACCCGAGCAATCCCTTACATATTGTTTTAGCTCTCCCCTTGTCCTTTATTTGCCGCGAGCACCACCATAGCGTCGCTCGGTGTGTGTCATGCTATCTATTCTAAAAGCAAAATGAGTTAGTTTTTCGAATCACCACATTAAATCACATCATCTAGATTATTTTTGATAGTTAGATTTAAAATTTACTGTTAGGATTTAACGAGAGATTAGTTGTAATGTAACTATTTTATATGTTTGACACGATCCATGTCCAAGTTTCTTCCGTGACACATAAGTCGTACCAGATAAAAGATCAATCGTATTAAATTAAAAAAAAAAGCAATCGCATCTAGATACGACTCTAGGGCCGGCTGGTCCTTCGGGTGATCGATAGGATTTTCATTATGTACTGACTTCTTTTCCTCGCGTACGCTTCTCACCTTGATTACTTTGGCTGGCCGGCCGGCCGGGCTTCTAACCATGCTTCTCCCACATACATTAATTAAATATCTGTGTTACGCGCCCACATCCAAAATCTTGGAGCATTTGAAAGGTTTGAATCTTTTTTACTTCTTCATCATCTCATAATTTATATAGCACACCACGCCATGTACATGAAGCTGGCTTGACCAAATTGTTTTAGTACCACTAGGTATTGACCAACAGGAGCGCAAAAACATGGTTGACGCTATATTGTTTTGTAAATGGGGAGTTAAACCCCAACATCTGTATTCAACAAAGATTGATAGATAGTGTGTATAACATGTTGAGTTATTTGGTTCCAGCATGAGTATATGGCACAATAAGAAAATACAAGTAACCGATAGAGCTGAGGGAAGGAGAGATAGTTGTTTAAGAATTTCTTGGTAAATATAGATGGATATAATATATTATAATTCATACATTTTAAGACCAATTCATAGATTAATCTACAAAATCCAATCACACATAGCAGAATTTAAGTTACGATATTTACCATGCGACAAATATCCACCAGGAAAATAATAGAAAACATTATCCACATGATATATTCTCAGTAAGGTTCCTTATAATTTGAATATTTCTTTTAACACGATATTTTCTTAAGCATCTAAGATAAGTGTATATGAAAAATAAACATATACCGTTCAAAATGAAAGACACAAAGATTAAAACTAACCATGGAAATGTCTCGGTCACCATGCTAATTTAACGAATGATCAATAGCCCTTTAATCGTTTACAATTGTCCCGCGGGATTCTACACTGATCCCCTATTTTATGACATGCGCAAAACAAACGCGATCCGAGAGATAAAGGATGTTGATCTTACTCAGCTTTCCCAACGGTATCAAGACAAAACTCTTTCCTTTCCCTTTTTCTTTAGAATTATAACATATCCGTAAACGAAACATGATGTTAACGGTTAGAAAAAATGACTATATGGACTAGAAAGAATTTGCTTGTAAAACTGTACAAACACATGACTAAGAATAAAAATTAATCACAAGGCAAGTACAATTTTTAGATACATTGAATTGAGTATAATGTAAATATACGCACGACACACTACCACCATTTATATACATTGTCAATTCACGACTTGAGTCAAGGAGTTTCGAGATTGGCAAACATACAACTATTTACTCACTATCGATGGGAACATCGATTCATATTGAAAAGTGTAACCATGTCTAATTATATACATATGGAGCAAAATAAAAAACACACATAATTAGAAGGAACTAATAGGTTTGATCTGTATGACACTGTCCCAACTTCACGAAATTATCATGAAGAATACACTAATATACATGCCGAAAATAAAATTGGAAGATTGATTAGTGTCTACCTCATCTCCAATTTCTCTTTGAGTGAAAAGAAAATTTCGGTGATCAAATGTGAGGCAAAGATAATTATGAAATTAAAGGGGTTACTATATTATATACTCAAGCCTTAATTACGAAATGTAACATGTATCACTGTTCTGACCTAGAAGCATCATACCAACTATCTCTAAGCTTGAATAAGATCAATTATATAGAGAGAAAAGAGACAAACAATATTGTATGTCATCAAATACAATTTGATGGCATGGCTCTTTTCCCATGTATGAGATCACAAATCTGGAAATTAGAAGAAATAACCAAATTCAAATCCGATATAGTGGGAGGTTGAGAAGTCAACGTTGAAATCAAAGTATGTGGTAGATACGCACAATGTGGTAGAGAAAAATAGACATGCGAGAGTTTCAGAAAAGCAAAACATATGGAAAAACATCAATCTGGAAGACCCTGCTTTTTCAAGTAGACCGTAAACAGCATAGAGTACAACATCATTCAACACCTGTGTAGATTGAAAGACTAAGGCAAGCTATGAAAATTGATAAAATGGGTTCCCAGGAGAGGTCAATGATTAAACTTTCTTTTCTAACGAAAATGACCTGCTACAATATTTGATGAAACAAATTCTGAAGTCATTATTCATCAAACAAAAAATCTTGGATTTTATATAGATATAGGTTTTTTTTTTTGAAAATGATAAATCCAAGAAACTACTTCTATAATCATAGTCGACTGTAAATAAAAAAAATTCATTGAGTACAAAATTTTGGAGAAAAAATATAACTCATGAGTTCAATGGTATTTCGTGTGACGTGGTTTTGCACTTTTATTTTAATTTCTTTTGGATTTTTATTGTGAGCAATTTATTGGGTTTATATTCTTTAAATTTAATAGGACAAACAATTGGAAGTTTCAAACACGTATAAAAAATATGAACGATAAAAATGTCATAACAATGTTGTCCATACTAGCATTGGCATGTTTCATCACATGCGAAGTACAAGTGAGCATGAGTGTACAATGATTGTACAATTGTTTCATCACATGCTGCCAGGAGCGATAATAAGTTGTTGGCTAAGTTTTCTTGTGTCATTAAAAGATTAGAGATGACTTGAAGTTAATTGGTGATTGATAATTTTTTTGAAACTATGTACCATCAAATTATTTTATCAACCACATTATTTAGAATATTTATAAAATATATGATTTAGATTTCTGTCTTTACAATATGATACCTTAAATTTAATTCATAAAGAAAATCAATAAGCTAAAGACAATGCCCTCGCATTTGCGAGGGCCACCGTGCTAGTTCTACTAAAAATAGTCTTTTTTGCCATAAATTTTGCGATTCCCTGCACACAGATCTATACCTCCGTCAAGCCCCTAGGACTAAATGGCATCACCGTCCCAATATCGCGCCTGAATCCGTTGTCAACTTGTAAGGCAAGTGCGCTCCCTGACACGATACATTTTCAGGTGGTCTCCCAACGCGATTGAGCTGAAGGACGTCCTACATCCCTCACATAGTTCCACGTGAACACCCATTTTGCCTCTCGCATCTACCGTCGGTTGGTGCTTGAGTCGGTGGTGGTGGCAGCCGCGGTTGAGACCGTGAGCGACAAGTCAATGGTGAATGGGGTGTATGGATGAGTGAGACGCCTCGTTATTGGATACCACCTAATTAGTGATGAAAAATTATGTATATATTTATTGTTTAATCTTTTCTTTGAAGTATGTTTGGTTATCTCTCACCTGTATTAAAAGAACGAGTTATATCATGTAAGAAAGTGCATGTGTATAATTGGCAGATGTTAGGATGTTATGTGTGTCTAGCCTTACCTGCAGTCATTAGAGTGAGAAAATTGTGAAGCCATGAGTGTATAATCATAAAAATAGATGGGAATTCCTGCATATATACTCAAATTTATTGGTGGTATTTCTGTCGTTTATTTTTGTTTATATTTTTTTTATGTAATTTGAATCAGATGCACATATAAGATGGCCTGTAAATCACTTAACATCTCCCTTTGCTATGTTATCCGGTGCATTATTGGGAATTTATTGGTGGAATGTTTTGCTATTTTTATATAGTATTGACTATACTGGATGCAACTGATTTTAGTATGTCAGAACATAATTGCCAACTATTACTGATTTTGATATAATTTAGGTCAGAAAATTTTACTTGATTTTATTAAAATAAAATAAATGACCTTGACCGTAGGATCTCGATGGCTAATCAAATCTTGACAAATCTATCTCTCGAGTGTACAATGTTTATCATATTATATTGTACATTGTCTACATATTGTCGAAATTTTGTTCTATGTTTTAAAAATCTTCATAGAACCAAGTACATAATTTAAATTTCATGCCATTTCATAAGTAGTCGTATCCTCATCGTCTAACTGAGTATCTGTAGAGCTTAAACTTTATTACATAGGGTCATATTCTCTCTGATGGCTGGTGTTCTTTTCCCTACTTATTTATGTTTATGTGAGAATGGCTGAGTGATCGTGTCGCAAAAGACAGTGTTAGTGGTATTATTTCCTCAATTGTTGATATTTTTCTTTCCTTCTAGTGCAGTTCATACCAGCTAGAAAAGATTCAACCTGCCAACTCGCTGATAAGGCGGCTGGTTTGAGCATACTCGTGTTAGGCATGTACGTCAAGTCTATTGAGTCTGACCATTGCTTTGTCCGTTGATAAACGGGATACTAGCTACTTCGTACGTTCTAAAATAGATGACTTGATCTATCTAAAAATGGATGCATGTAATATGTTATAAGTCTAGATACATTCAGTTTTATACAAACTAGCAAGGCGGCCCTCGCATATGCGAGGACAAAATGCGAATATGTCTAAAAACAATTGCGAGGGCAATGTCTGAATTTGTGTAAAATCAGTTATATGGTTTGATAGATATTTATTTTATATGATTAGGATTTACGTGGTTGTATAGTCATCATAAATAATACTCTAAATGAAAACTCACTTGTGCATCGAAAACACTGTTTACCCACGCCTTTATCCTCCTAATGGAATTATAGAATTATTTTGTTAGCAAAATTTAAAAAATCTTGGTCATTGTTAGGCCAGTGACATAAGGATCGATTATGGTAAGAAGTAGTTTAGGCATACGAAATATTTAGTTGGTACGGAGGTTTGTGCTCAATTAAAATTTTCCCCTCTAATGTCTAATCATGTAGTTCGCTTGTTGCCTTACATTGGTAGTATATTTATTTTACTTAGGGAATTCCGTTTCATGAAGAATTTGTTAAATTTTGGGAGAATTGGAGAAGGGCTTTTTCTACTGATTCACCTTCACTATGTTTCAAAAGATAGTTTTCCAATACACTAATATTTCTCGGGATGAATCTTTTGTTGGTACAAACTCACTTATAGGGAATCAGATTCCACATAACATTTTTACTAACACCGACACTCAACCTACTCTTAAGAGCACATTCAAGAGACTTAGATGGCGGATTGTGTCTAGAGATTGATGAAATTACCACATATACATTGTTATCAACAGAAACATCATCTTACACTAAAAAAATCATTCTCCTTTATAACGCACATGTCAAATATGTGGTTTGATCCCTACTTGATTAGGGATACAACCATCCTCATATCCATCCAAGCACATGTTGGTTCTCAATTTTGTCTATTTATATTCCCATATTTTATATCTTGAGAGTTAGAAAAATTATATTCGATTATCCATTTAAAAAGTTTGATTTCAATCATCACATTTAAAAGGAAATGATTTTAAGCTATTTTCTACTACCCTCTCCATGAAGGAGATATGCCCCAGAGGCAAATAAATAAGTAGTATTTATTGCATTATCTCATAAGTTTATAATAGGTTTGTGTATTATGCTATAACTGTATCAATCAGAACTATTAATACACGTGTGATACATAGACAACCAGGGTCCCTAGTAAGCCTCTATATGAACTAGTCCATTGGACAACAGTTGATCGAGATTCCCGATCAAGGACAATGACGTCGGTTGACAATGGGGTCATCTTATTATTTGAATAAGGTGATGGCCATACGCAAAGTATTGCAATAAGATCGCATTACGATGTTTGTCATTTGCAATAGATAAGAATATGATAGCTTATTCCTTAGACCGTGAGACCGTACTTATTGATGCTTCGTAGGGGTACTTTGAGAGTATCAAACGTTGTGTCTTATATAGCATGACAATAACGGTGTCCATCTTGGGTATCCCGAAAGAGTATCGAGACGTAAGGATCAAGAGCGGGATTTGTTCATTCTTGTAATGGAAAGATACTCTGGGCCCACTCGGTGAGATTACATCTATATAGCTGCGCAGCTTATGACTAGGTCATGGAGATGTAATATCACAGACGAGTTAATAACCTTTGTCGGTAACGAGATACAACAAAGACATCGGATGTCTACGATCATATCTCGGACAAGGTAGTATCGCAGAAACAAAGGGAATGAATATTATATTTGAAGGGGTTACGGTGCAGAAAAACAATAATTTTCTAGCGTACGAAACCCTAACTAGACAGGATCTATCTATCTAGTACATGCGATAACGGTGGCGGAACGGGTTACATTACCTCCATGTAGACCGATAGCGGGGATTACGCTCCCACACAAGCGTTGACGATGAAGTCGTACGTAGCCGACCTCGAGGTCGTGAAGATCTTGCCGCAATGTCGAAGTCGATGATGCCGGGGTGTCGACGATGATCTGCGTCGACGGGCGTCGGGCGGAAGGAGGCAGAGCGCCAGCACCGGGGCTGGTGCGCCGGCAGCAGAGGGGGGGTGGCGCGGCGGCTGCAGGGGGCGATACGACGTCGCCCAAGCTCCTCAATAGAGTAGCCTCCGAGCACTCGCAAACATACGGAGCCTAGCGACAACTCCCGGTCATTCAGATCCAGCTGAAATCGCAGGAGTAGATCTTATCTGGAATCCCGCAGAGCAACGGCGCTCTACGGTATAGCTTGGATGGAGAGAGACCTCCTTCCTCAGCTCGGCGCGGCTCCGACTTGGGAACCACGAGATCGAGAGAGAAATCGGGAATTAATTGGATTTTCCTGTGTATTAAATCAATTAATATGCCTTGCTATATAAAGGGGGAAGGGGGTGTGCAAACCCCTTGGCTCCCCCATGTGGGACTAAACAAAGGAGAAGGGGAGGGGGGTTCGGCCCCCACATGGGCTGGCCGAACCAGCCAATGGGGCCCACCCCCCTTGGTGGTGCGGCTCCCCCCTTGGGCCCTCTTAGGGCCCATATAGGTGGGAGCCCCCTTTTTCCTTTATTTAATTAATATTAAATTAATATAAAAATCCCATTAATTCATAATTAATATATTTATATATAATTCAATATCCCGTGACTCCGAAAACTCTTTCGGACCACCCGAACAACTTTCGGACATTCCTGGAACCATTCCAGACCTCTCCGGAACTCCTTCCGGACCACCGGAACTCTTTCCGGATCATTTCTCTCTCTCCAACAAATTCCTATAAAATTCCAGAACCTATCTCCTAGCGTTGCTAAGACCTTAAGTTTGTTACGCTACGGTTCGAGAACACTCCAGACATGGTCGAGACACTCTGCTCACCAATGATCGTCAGGGATACCTGGAAATATATGACGACCCCTGTGCATTCCACGAATATCGTCGTTGAACCATAAGTATGATATTCATTCCCTTTGTCTCTGCGATACTACCTTGTCCGAGATATGATCGTAGACACACCGATGCCTTTGCTGTATCTCGTTGCCGACGAAGGTTATTAACTCGTCTGCGATATTACATCTCCATGACCTAGTCATAAGCTGCGCAGCTATATACATGCAATATCACCGAGTGGGCCCAGAGTATCTTTCCATTACAAGAATGAACAAATCCCGCTCTTGATCCTTACGTCTTGATACTCTTTCGGAATACCCAAGATGGACACCGTTATTGTCATGCTATATAAGACACAACGTTTGATGCTTTCAAAGCACTCCTACGAAGCAACAATAAGTACGGTCTCACGGTCTAAGGAATAAGCTATCATACTTTAATCTATTGCAAATGACAAACATCGTAATACGATCTTATTGTAATACTTTGCGTATGTCCACCACCTTATTCAACTAACAAGATGACCCCATTGTCAACCGACGTCATTGTCCTTGATGGGGAATCTCGATCAACTGTTGCCCAATGGACTAGCTCATATAGAGGCTTGCTAGGGACATGGTTGTCTATGTATCACACGTGTATTAATAATTCCGATTAATACAGTTATAGCATAATACACAAACCTATTATAAACTTATGAGATAATGCAATAAATACTACTTATTCATTTGCCTCTAGGGCATATCTCCTTCAGTCTCCCACTTGCACTAGAGTACAAATAAACCAGCTGCATTTTACTTTATCAAAATCCCTTATCAAATAAGAATCATTCGATGATGCTTGCTTGTGGAAAAGTGTTGCTGCACAATCCATGATTGTGCATGCTTTTGCGATTCACTGACATCAACTTGCTTGATATCATTATGTTGTTCAACAACATACATGAAGATACCGTAACTAAGTGAGACTTTCCTTTCCCAGCGCTTACTCTGATTATACTAACCAGATAACTGCCCTGAAAAACACACTCAGCCATGCAGAGCCCCTTGTAACAATTACAAACTCGCGATATCTACAAACTTTCACACCTAATGTAGAAAACTCGACATTCAAATGTCGATCCCTTAACTAATGCACTTCTACTTTCAGTAAATTCCAAATTTACTTTCATAACTGCTCTTATTCCAAGAACATCGGTTATATTTCATCGAGCAGATAATATGGTTTCTGTATGATGTCTAATATTACATAATAGACCCATATGTCATACAACCATTATTTTAATGCATCATTACTCTTAATGATCAATTGGATTTCAAAGGACCATCCTATTGATTCTATTCTGACTCCTCAGATATAATCCAAAACAACTCGACCTACTATTTAAAATTCCTGTTCTATTTTAAAATAGACACTAACTTTCAAATAGTTTCACAACTTCATCCTATTCTATTGGTACAGTTTCACAATGTGTTAACTACACAAGATGAATTCGACTCCCACTCAAATTATGTCTCCACATATTTGACAACACGAGCTCCCACTCAAAAACGTGTCATCCACATATTTGAGTTCCTGAGCTCCCACTCAAAAATATGTTCTTCACATATTTCACCTGAGTGAACTAACTATGACTCCCACTTAAATCGACATCTTGGTTAAACCAAAATCATTGATCTACTATCAATTCGAATTTAATACAAACTACAGTATTACATTAATACAAATCCCTCAGACTTCAAGCATGTCTACATAAATGTAGTCAACAAATTTGATCTTGTTCAAGACACATTTCTTGACAAGACATGCTACCGCGTCTTTCTTATAGTCACATTTCTCATATAACACCTTATATGACGATTAAACAATCTTATTCCTCTAATAAGAATTGCAGCAACAATTACTCTCTTAATCCTTTTAAACGTAACTTGGATTTCCAGGCTGGAAAGCCTTTGTTCGTATTCCGATATTTTCTCAACTTTCTTTGTATTTATAAAGTGCACCTTGATCTGTCAACAAGATCTGAAATACTTAATACAGTGCTGTGACCTGACATCAATATTAAATATAACAACACTTTATCTAGAAGTTTCTTTCATGAAAATATTGTGATCTTTATGAAGAGGATTGCAAGCAGAAAACAATTTTCTAGTCTCCCTCGCTCTTAATCACTAAAATTTCATTAGCAGACATATACTCTTTGGAACACTTTCCAACATAGGTCTGACACTTTATTCCAAACTTCTAATTCCAATCCATAAACCACAATTCGAAAAGTCATATTTTCCTCGGAATTACATAGACAACAAACTAAGTTTTGTTTCTATTTGGTTTTGGAATACACTCTCATCCAATGCGAGCAATCTACAAAGAACCACTCATGTATATTCCGAATTATCGCATAATCATATACATGTCGACACTACTGTCGATCCTACGAATTCTCGTTGAGAAAAATATCTATTTTCTAAAGTGGACATCGACTGTAATGTTTCGAACGTATTAGGAGATTCTAAAACTGATTCTGACGACCATACTTTATTTAAAATAGAGCATGATTATAATTCCCCACATATCAATATATATGACATTATAATTTTGTGAAGCAATTTCCACAAGTCTCTTGCACTGAAATCATAATTCAAAAATACTGTCCTCTGATCGAATTCTGTGAATACAATGTTCACTAATTTTTCTTCTGAAAAACCCCATTTGATCTATTATCAAATTAATCTCAGATTCCATAATTTATCGGGCAAATACTCCTATTTACCAAAATCATGGAAGAATTCGGATCATGCAATAACACCATTGATTAATCATTAAAAAATGACTCTCAATCAATTTCCTCTAGTATTGCAACTTCAATACTGCATTTCAAACTTTAATCAATTTTGGCACTCGAAATACTTAAATAGACCAAAAATATCCATTACTTCTTTCATTGCCTTTATGACTAAATTCGATGGTGTTTGTTCTTTGGACACATAATTTTATCATTCCTGCTATTATAAATGTATATCATACGCATAATGTAATTGAGATGTGATGCAAATTACTCATAACATGAAACAACTGCTTTGTTCCATAACATAAAACAACTGATGTGTTCTATATGAATAATTATGTCTTGTAACATTCAAGACACCAAACTAGATCACATTCTAACTATTACAAAATGTCTTATCAAAAACTATTGATGATAACTAATATGATATCTCGAGGGCGTGAGCACTACTGGCCATTAACTTGCCATCACTTGTGCACTGTCACGTCACCCTTCGCCACATACTTGTGATAATCAGGGACTGTTTCACAAACAGAACAATTATCAAACACTTTTCATCAAGCATGAGAAAAATACATTTATATCTTCGTATATCAAATATACACATAGCGTCCAAGAACTCTTCTTCGATGAATCAACTTTTAGAGATTTGAACTTGTTCACGAACGTGAAGAAGCTCACCGTGTCTCTATAGCATATTCACGCACATGCTATTCACAGCTAGGAGGTAAAGCACAATCTCTATTGCACTGGAGTTCGCTATCTAGAAATTGTAGATATTCGTAAGCCTGAAGTAGATGTCACACTGTCACACAACTTCTTCAACTGAGTCTCCAGACAGGTATGCTCCCCATGTGAATGGTCCGGAACTTTCTAAGCTGTCTGAACTGCTCAAGACTCAATTCATCTTTGAAGTGACCTCTGATCGCATCAATCACGACATATGGCTCCATGCGTTGAAACAACTTTCAACTCAGGTGCTAGGCATACGCTCATGACGATCGTCACTTCCATGAACATGTCATGATGCTTACGGAACTCATCATCTTGCTCCTTGCTATCAGAATCATCTGATCTAACTCCTAACTAATGTTCTAGCACATATATGATGTTTGTTGTGTTTGGAGAATGTTTCTAAAACCAATGCACCAGCTGATGAAGTTGGACCCGTCGGCTTCCAAGGTAGAATCTGAGCTCTTGAAGAAGTAACCGAAGCGTAGTTCCGTAGTCTCCAGATGTGATCGCAAAAGAGGTAAGATAAGTTTATAATATATAGGTGAGTTTTAGTTCTATAATCTCATTATCAAAAACACACCACACCAAGATTATTATCCCTAAAATAATAATGGCGATTACACGACCCTCATCCACCACACTACCCCCGATCATCACGGCCGGCAGCACAACTTCAAAGGTGGACATAACATGTCGATCACAACAACTCTGTGACTCGTGCTCGATCTTTTGATCTTCCCGTGTTCCGAGGCCATACCTCTGAGTATGCTAGGCTCGCCAATCAAACCTCGAAGACCCTGCGTGTGCAACATGGCTTACACCCACTGTATGCGAACGACGAGATGTGTGACACCCGATCATCACGGCCTGCCTCATAACGTAGAACTTTCTTGGTGGTGCGCAACGAGGGAGAACACAATTTTGGTATTTTGTTAGGGATCATCCTATTTATGATGCTACCGTTGTATATCTAGCCTATAAGCAATCAATAAGATGCACACACAACAGCACACAATAATGATGCAATGAAGTGCGATGTGACATGGTCGATGCGCCTGGACCTTCATGGCGCCATGTGCCTGGCCCCCGGCGCCCCGGCATGGCTCCGAGTCTACAGAGCCCTCCATTGCCTCCGACAGTACGAGTAATATCAAAACTTACCGTAACCATGTCACATGAAATAACGCCTCTGCAAAACAAAGTTAGACGCCTCTAGCTTTATTTAGTTTTGCAAGTTTTACGTGGCAAATAGGCTTATTCGTAAGAGAATCGCTTCCCTACCTACGAACTTTGTACCACAACGTCGATCGTATAATTGCATGTTTAAGCATCCCTTTCGGGCCCTCCATTGAAAATGCTTTGCCGACTAGAGAGGGAGAAACAGACACCCGCTAGCCACAGATACGGTGCAAGCCGTATGTCAGTAGTGGAACCAGTCTCGCGTAAGCGTACGCGTAAAGTCGGTCCGGGCCGCTTCATCAACTCAATACCGAAGGCATCGCAAGTGCACGCTAGAGGGTAGCAAATATAAGAAAGACGCCCTCATTCAACATGAGTTCTAACCGTACCAGCAGTACTACGCATAGATCGGCTCTGATACCACTGAAGGGGTTACGGTGCAGAAAAACAATAATTTTCTAGCATACGAAACCCTAACTAGCCAGGATCTATCTATCTAGTACATGCGATAACGGTGGCGGAACGGGTTAAATTACCTCCATGTAGACCGATAGCGGGGATTACGCTCCCGCACAAGCGTTGACGATGAAGTCGTACGTAGCCGACCTCGAGGTCGCGAAGATCTTGCCGCGATGTCGAAGTCGATGATGCCGGGGTGTCGACGATGATCTGCGTCGACGAGCGTCGGGCGGAAGGAGGCAGAGCGCCAGCACCGGGGCTGGTGCGCCGGCAGCAGAGGGGGGGTGGCGCGGCGGCTGCAGGGGGCGAGACGACGTCGCCCAAGCTCCTCAATAGAGTAGCCTCCGAGCACTCGCAAACATACGGAGCCTAGCGACAACTCCCGGTCATTCAGATCCAGCTGAAATCGCAGGAGTAGATCTTATCTGGAATCCCGCAGAGCAACGGCGCTCTGCGGAATAGCTTGGGTGGAGAGAGACCTCCTTCCTCAGCTCGGCGCGGCTCCGACTTGGGAACCACGAGATCGAGAGAGAAATCGGGAATTAAATGGATTTTCCTGTGTATTAAATCAATTAATATGCCTTGCTATATAAAGGGGGAAGGGGGTGTGCAAACCCCTTGGCTCCCCCATGTGGGACTAAACAAAGGAGAAGGGGAGGGGGGTTCGGCCCCCACATGGGCTGGCCGAACCAGCCAATGGGGCCCACCCCCCTTGGTGGTGCGGCTCCCCCTCTTGGGCCCTCTTAGGGCCCATATAGGTGGGAGCCCCCTTTTTCCTTTATTTAATTAATATTAAATTAATATAAAAATCCCATTAATTCATAATTAATATATTTATATATAATTCAATATCCCGTGACTCCGAAAACTCTTTCGGACCACCCGAACAACTTTCGGACATTCCTGGAACCATTCCAGACCTCTCCGGAACTCCTTCCGGACCACCGGAACTCTTTCCGGATCATTTCTCTCTCTCCAACAAATTCCTATAAAATTCCAGAACCTATCTCCTAGCGTCGCTAAGACCGTAAGTTTGTTACACTACGGTTCGGGAACACTCTAGACATGGTCGAGACACTCTGCTCACCAATGATCGTCAGGGATACCTGGAAATATATGACGACCCCTGTGCATTCCACGAATATCGTCGTTGAACCATAAGTATGATATTCATTCCCTTTGTCTCTGCGATACTACCTTGTCCGAGATATGATCGTAGACACACCGATGCCTTTGCTGTATCTCGTTGCCGACGAAGGTTATTAACTCGTCTGCGATATTACATCTCCATGACCTAGTCATAAGCTGCGCAGCTATATACATGCAATATCACCGAGTGGGCCCAGAGTATCTTTCCATTACAAGAATGAACAAATCCCGCTCTTGATCCTTACGTCTTGATACTCTTTCGGAAGACCCAAGATGGACACCGTTATTGTCATGCTATATAAGACACAACATTTGATGCTCTCAAAGCACTCCTACGAAGCAACAATAAGTACGGTCTCACGGTCTAAGGAATAAGCTATCATACTTTCATCTATTGCAAATGACAAACATCGTAATACGATCTTATTGCAATACTTTGCGTATGTCCACCACCTTATTCAACTAACAAGATGACCCCATTGTCAACCGACCTCATTGTCCTTGATCGGGAATCTTGATCAACTGTTGCCCAATGGACTAGCTCATATAGAGGCTTGCTAGGGACCTGGTTGTCTATGTATCACACGTGTATTAATAATTCCGATTAATACAGTTATAGCATAATACACAAACCTATTATAAACTTATGAGATAATGCAATAAATACTACTTATTCATTTGCCTCTAGGGCATATCTCCTTCAATATTTATGGTTCAATGACGATATTCGTAGAATGCACAGGGGCCGTCATATACATCCAGTTATCCCTGCCGGTCATTGGTGAGCGGAGTGTCTCGACCATGTCTGGAGTGTTCTCAAACCGTAGCGTAACAAACTTAAGGTCTTAACGACACCAGGAGATAGGTTCTGGAATAATATAGGATTTTGTTGGAGAGAGAGAAATGATCTGAAAAGAGTTCCTGTGGTCCGGAAGGAGTTCCGGGAAGGTCTGGAATGGTTTCAGGGATGTCCGAAAGTTGTTCGGGTGGTTCGAAAAATGTTTCGGAGTCACGGGATATTAAATAGTATTTAAATATATTAATTATGAATTAATTATATTTTATATTAATTTAAATATTAAATAATAAAGGAAAAAGGGGGACCTCCCACCTTCATGGGCCCTAAGAGGGCCCAAGAGGGGGAGCCGCACCACCAAGGGAGGAAGGGGGCTTGGGCCCCTAGTCCAACTAGGACTAGGAGGTTCGTACAAATCCCCTCCCCCTCCTATTCCTTTAGTCCCACATAGGGGAGGCAAGGTGTTTGCACACCCCCTCCCCCTTTATATAGCAAGGCATATTAATTGGATTAAATATAGAAAAATACAATTAATTGTATAGCAGGTCGGCCGAGTTGCTTCTCCGCCCGTTTTGCCCCCTCTCTCCACCTAAGCTATACCGCCGGGCGCCGTTGCCCTGCGGGATTCCAGATAAGTTCTACCCCTGCGATTTCAGCTGGATCTGAATGACCGGGGATTGTTGTTAAGCTCCGTATGTTTGCGAGTGCTCGGAGGCGACTCTTTTGAGAAGCATGGGCGACGTCGTCTCGCCCACCTGCAGCCCAGCCGCTGCGCCTTCCCCCCTCTTGCCGCCGGCGCCATGCCATCTTCCGCCCGACACCCGTCGATGCAGGTCATCGTCGACACCCCGGCGTCATCGTCTACGTCATCGCGGCAAGTTCTCCGCGACCTCGAAGTCAGCTACGTACGACTTCATCGTCAACGCATGTGCGGGAGCGTAATCCCCGCTATCGGTCTACATGGAGGTAATGTAACCTGTTCCGCCACCGTTATCACATGTACTAGATAGATAGATCCTGGATAGTTAGGGTTTCATACGCTAGAAAAATTATTATTTTCTGCACCGGAACCCCTTCAGTGATATTAGAGCCGATCTATGCGTAATACCGCTGGTACGGTTAGAACTCATGTTGAATGAGTACGTCTTTCTTATATTTTCTACCCTCTAGCGTGCACTTGCGATGCCTTCGGTATTGAGCTGATGAAGCGGCCCGGACCGACTTTACGCGTACGCTTACGCGACACTGGTTTCACTACTGACATACGGCTTGCACCGTATATGTGGCTGGCGGGTTTATGTTTCTCTCTCTCTAGTCGACAAAGCATTTTCAATGGAGGGACCGAAAGGGATGCTTAAACATGCAATTATACGATCGACGTTGTGGTAGAAAGTTCGTAGGTATGGAAACGATTCTCTTACGAATAAGCCTATACACGATTCGAGCGGCATCGTCAAAACTGATGATTTCGGATATTTTTGGCCGATTTCGTGGGCTATAGTCCATGGTTTTTGGGTCCCCGGAGGATTTCGATGCCCCGTGACCCCTGATACACGACTCTAACATCATCGTCAATACTCGTGATTTCGGGCATTTCTGGCCGATTTCGTGGGATATAGTCCATGGTTTTTGGGTTCCAGGAGGATTTCGATGCCCCGTGACCCCCGGTACATGACTCTAGCGGCATCGTCAAAACTCGTGATTTCAGGCATTTCTGGCCGTTTTCGTGGGTATAGTCCATGGTTTTTGGGTCCTAGGAGGATTTTGATGCCCGTGACACCCGGTACAGAACTCTAGCGGCATCGTCAAAACTCGTGATTTCGGTCATGTCTGGCCGTTTTCGTGGGCTATAGTCCATGGTTTTTGGGTCCCAGGAGGATTTTGATGCCCCGTGACCCCTGGTACACGACTCTAACAACATCGTCAAAACTCGTGGTTTCGGGATTTCTGGCCGATTTCATGGGCTATAGTCCACGGTTTTTTTGTCCTAGGAGGATTTCGATGCCCCGTGACCCCTGGTACATGACTCTAACGGCATCGTCAAAACTCGTGATTTCGGGCAATTCTGGCCGTTTTTGTGGGCTATAGTCCACAGTTTTCGGATCCCGGAAGGATTTCGATGCCCCGTGACCCCTTGTACACGATCCGAGCGGCATCGTCAAAACTGATGATTTCGGGCATTTTTTGCCGATTTCGTGGGCTATACTCCACGGTTTTTGGGTCCCGGGAGGATTTCGATGCCCCGTTACCCCTGGTACACGACTCTAACATCATCGTCAAAACTCGTGATTTCGGGCATTTCTGGCCAATTTCGTGGTCTATAGTCCATGGTTTTTGGGTCCTAGGAGGATTTCTATGCCCCGTGACACCTGGTACACGACTCTAACAACATCGTCAAAACTTGTGATTTCGGGCATTTCTGGCCTATTTCGTGGGCTATAGTCCACGATTTTCGGAACCCCGGAGGATTTCGATGCCCCGTGCCCCCCGGAACAACATCGTCAAAACTCGTGATTTCGGGCATTTCTAGCGATTTCGTGGGCTATAGTCCACGGTTATTGGGTCCTGGGAGGACTTTGATGCCCCGTGACCCCAGTACACGACTCTACTGGTATCGTCAAAACTCGTGATTTCGGGCATTTCTGGCCGTTTTCGTGGGCTATTGCCATGGTTTTTGGGTCCCGGGAGGATTTCGATGCCCCGTGACCCCCGGTACACGACTCTAACGGCATCGTCAAAACTCGTGATTTCGGGCATTTCTGGCCGATTTCGTGGGCTATAGTCCACGGTTTTTGGGTCCTGGGAGGATTTCGATGCCCCGTGGCCCCGGGTACACGACTCTAGCGGCATGGTCAAAACTCGTGATTTCGGTCATTTCTGGCCGTTTTCGTGGGCTATAGTCCATGGTTTTTGGGTCCCAGGAGGATTTTGATGCCTCGTGACCCCTGGTACACGACTCTAACATCATCGTCAAAACTCGTGATTTCGGGCATTTCTGGCCGATTTCGTGGGCTATAGTCTATGGTTTTTGGGTCCCAGGAGGATTTCGATGCCCCGTGACCCCTGGTACACGACTCTAACGACATCGTCAAAACTCATGATTTCGGGCATTTCTGGCCGTTTTCGTGGGCTATAGTCCACGGTTTTCGGGTCCCGGAAGGATTTCGATGCCCCGTGACCCCTTGGACACGATTCGAGCGGCATCGTCAAAACTCGTGATTTCGGGCATTTCTGGCCGATTTCGTGGGCTATATTCCACGGTTTTTGGGTCCCGGGAGGATTTCAGTGCCCCGTGACCCCTGGTACACGACTCTAACAGCATCGTCAAAACTCGTGATTTCGGGCATTTATGGCCGTTTTCGTGGTCTATAGTCCACGGTTTTTGGGTCCCGGGACGATTTCGATGCCCCGCGACCCCCGGTACAGGACTCTAGCGGCATCGTCAAAACTCGTGATTTCGGGCATTTCTGGATGTTTTCGTGGGCTATAGTCCACGGTTTTTGGGTCCCGGGAGGATTTCGGTGCCCTGTGACCCCTGGTACACGACTCTAACAACATCGTCAAAACTCGTGATTCCGGGCATTTCTGGCCGATTTCGTGGGCTATAGTCCACGGTTTTTGGGTCCCAGGAGGATTTCGATGCCCCGTGACCCCTGGTACACAACTCTAACGACATGGACAAAACTCGTGATTTAGGGCATTTCTGGCCGTTTTCGTGGGCTATAGTCCACGGTTTTTGGGCACCGGGAGGATTTCGATGCCCCGTGACCCCCGGTACTGGACTCTTGCGGCATCGTCAAAACTCGTGATTTCGGGCTTTTCTGGCCGATTTCGTGGGCTATAGTCCACGGTTTTTGGGTCCCGGGAGGATTTCGATGCCCCGTGGCCCCTAGTACACGACTCTAACGGCATGGTCAAAACACGTGATATCGGGCATTTCTCACCGTTTTCGTGGGCTATAGTCCACGGTTTTTGGGTCCCGGGAGGATTTTGATGCCCCGTGACCCCTGGTGCACGACTCTAACAGCATCGTTAAAACTAGTGATTTCGGGCATTTCTGGCCGATTTTGTGGGCTATAGTCCACGGTTTTTGGGTCCCGGGAGGATTTCGATGCCCCGTGACCCCTGGTACACAACCCTAATGGCATGGTCAAAACTCGTGATTTAGGGCATTTCTGGCCGTTTTCGTGGGCTATAGTTCACCGTTTTCGGGTCCCGGAAGGATTTCGATGCCCCGTGACCCCCGGTACTGGACTCTAGCGGCATCGTCAAAACTCGTGATTTCGGGCATTTCTGGCTGTTTTCGTGGGCTTTAGTCCATGGTTTTTGGGTCCCGAGAGGATTTCGCTGCCCCGTGACCCCCGGTACACGACTCTAGCGGCATCATGAAAACTCGTGATTTCGGGCATTTTTGGCTGTTTTCGTGGGCTATAGTCCACGGTTTTCGGGTCCCGGAAGGATTTCGATGCCCCGTGACCCCTGGTACATGACTCTAACAACATCGTCAAAACTCGTGATTTCTAGCATTTCTGGCCGATTTCGTGGGCTATAGTCCATGGTTTTGGGTCCCAGGAGGATTTCGATGCCCCGTGACCCCTGGTACACGACTCTAACGACATAGTCAAAACTCATGATTTCAGACATTTCTGGCCGTTTTCGTGGGCTATGGTCCACGGTTTTCGGGTCCCGGAAGGATTTCGATGCCCCGTGACCCCTTGGACACGATTCGAGCGACATCGTCAAAACTCGTGATTTCGGGCATTTCTGGCCGATTTCGTGGGCTATAGTCCACGGTTTTTGGGTCCCGGGAGGATTTCGGTGCCCCGTGACCCCTGATAAACGACTCTAACGGCATCGTCAAAACTCGTGATTTCGGTCATTTATGGCCGTTTTTGTGGTCTATTGTCCATGGTTTTTGGGTCCCGAGAGGATTTCGATGCCCCGTGACCCTCGGTACAAGACTCTAGCGGCATCGTCAAAACTCGTGATTTCGGGCATTTCTGGACATTTTCGTGGGCTATAGTCCACGGTTATTGGGTCCTGGGAGGATTTCGATGCCCCGTGACCCCTAGTACACGACTCTACTGGCATCGTCAAAACTCGTGATTTCGGGCATTTCTGGCCGTTTTCGTGGGCTATAGTCCATGGTTTTTGGGTCCCGGGAGGATTTCGATGCCCCGTGACCCCCGGTACACGACTCTAACGGCATCGTCAAAACTCGTGATTTCCGGCATTTCTGGCCGATTTCGTGGCCTACAGTCCACAGTTTTTGGGTCCCGGGAGGATTTCGATGACCCGTGGCCCCTGGTACACGACTCTGACGGGATGGTCAAAACACGTGATTTCGGGCATTTCTGGCCGTTTTCGTGGGCTATAATCCACGGTTTTTGGGTCCCGGGAGGATTTCGTTGCCCCGTGACCCCTGGTACACGACTCTAATAGCATCGTCAAAACTCATGATTTCGGGCATTTCTGGCCGTTTTTCGTGGGCTATAGTCCACGGTTTTCGGGTCCCGGAAGGATTTCGATGCCCCGTGACCTCTTGGACGTGATTCGAGCGGCATCGTCAAAACTCGTGATTTCGGGCATTTGTGGCCGATTTCGTGGGCTATAGTCCACGGTTTTTGGGTCCTGGGAGGATTTCGGTGCCCCGTGACCCCTGTTACACGACTCTAACGGCATCGTCAAAACTCATGATTTCGGGCATTTCTGGCCGTTTTCGTGGGCTATAGTCCACGGTTTTCGGGTCCCGGAAGGATTTCGATGCCCCGTGACCTCTTGGACGCGATTCGAGCGGCATCGTCAAAACTCGTGATTTCGGGCGTTTCTGGCCGATTTCGTGGGCTATAGTCCACGGTTTTTGGGTCCCGGGAGGATTTCGGTGCCCCGTGACCCCTGTTACACGATTCTAACGGCATCGTCAAAACTCGTGATTTCGGGCATTTATGGCCGTTTTCGTGTTCTATAGTCCATGGTTTTTGGGTCCCGGGAGGATTTCGATGCCCCGTGACCCCCGGTACAGGACTCTAGCGGCATCCTCAAAACTAGTGATTTCAGGCATTTCTGGACGTTTTCGTGGGCTATAGTCCACGGTTATTGGGTCCTGGGAGGATTTCGATGCCCCGTGACCCCTAGTACACGACTCTACTGGCATCGTCAAAACTCGTGATTTCGGGCATTTCTGGCCGTTTTCGTGGGATATAGTCGATGGTTTTTGGGTCCCGGGAGGATTTCGATGCCCCGTCACCCCCGGTACACGACTCTAACGGCATCATCAAAACTCGTGATTTCGGGCATTTCTGGCCGATTTCGTGGGCTACAGTCCACGGTTTTTGGGTCCCGGGAGGATTTCGATGACCCGTGGCCCCTGGTACACGACTCTAACGGCATGGTCAAAACACGTGATTTCGGGCATTTCTGGCCGTTTTAGTGGGCTATAGTCCACGGTTTTCGGGTCCCGGAAGGATTTTGATGCCCCGTGACCCCTTGGACACGATTCGAGCAGCATCGTCAAAACTCATGATTTCGGGCATTTCTGGCTGATTTCGTTGGCTATAGTCCACGATTTTTGGGTCCCGGGAGGATTTCGGTGTCCCGTGACCCCTGGTACACGACTCTAACGGCATCGTCAAAACTCGTGATTTCGGGCATTTATGGCCGTTTTCGTGTTCTATAGTCCATGGTTTTTGGGTCCCGGGAGGATTTCGATGCCCCGTGACCCCCGGTACAGGACTCTAGCTGCATCCTCAAAACTAGTGATTTCAGGCATTTCTGGACGTTTTCGTGGGCTATAGTCCACGGGTTTTGGGTCCCGGGAGGATTTCGGTGCCCCGTGACCCCTGGTACACGACTCTAACAGCATCGTCAAAACTCGTGATTTCGGGCATTTCTGGCCGATTTCGTGGGCTATAGTCCACGGTTTTTGGGTCCCGGGAGGATTTCGGTGCCCCGTGACCCCTGTTACACGACTCTAACGGCATCGTCAAAACTCATGATTTCGGGCATTTCTGGCCGATTTTGTGGGCTACTGTCCACGGTTTTTGGGTCCCGGGAGGATTTCGATGCCCCGTGGCCCCTGGTACACAACTCTAGCGGCATGGTCAAAACACGTGATTTCGGTCATTTCTGGCCGTTTTCGTGGGCTATAGTCCATGATTTTTGGGTCCCAGGAGGATTTTGATGCCCCGTGACCCCTGGTACACGACTCTAACAGCATCGTCAAAACTTGTGATTTCGGGCATTTCTCGCCGTTTTCATGGGCTATTGTCCACGGTTTTCGGGTCCCGGAAGGATTTCGATGCCCCGTGACCCCTTGTACACGATTTGAGCGTCATCGTCAAAACTGATGATTTCGGGCATTTCTGGCCGATTTCGTGGGCTATAGTCCATGGTTTTTGGGTCCCGGGAGGATTTCGATGCCCCGTGACCCCTGGTACACGACTCTAACAGCATCGTCAAAACTCGTGATTTCGGGCATTTCTGGCCGATTTCATGGGATATAGTCCATGGTTTTTGGGTCCTAGGAGGATTTCGATGCCCCTTGACCCCAGGTACACGACTCTAACAGCATCGTCAAAACTCGTGATTTCGGGCATTTATGGAGGTTTTCGTGGGCTATAGTCCACGGTTATTGGGTCCTGGGAGGATTTCGATGCCCCGTGACCCCCAGTACACGACTTGACAAGCATCATCAAAACTCGTGATTTCGGGCATTTCTAGCCGTTTTCGGTGGCTATAGTCAATGGTTTTTGGGTCCCAGTAGGATTTCGATGCCCCGTGACCCCCGGTACACGACTCTAACGGCATCGTCAAAACTCGTGATTTCGGGCATTTCTGGCCGATTTCCTGGGCTACTGTCCACGGTTATTGGGTCCTGGGAGGATTTCGATGCCCCGTGACCCCCAGTACACGACTCTATTGGCATCGTAAAAAAACTCGTGATTTCGGGCATTTCTGGCCGTTTTCGTGGGCTATAGTCGATGGTTTTTAGGTCCCGGGAGGATTTCGATGCCCCGTGACCCCCGGTACACGACTCTAACGGCATCGTCAAAACTCGTGATTTTGGGCATTTCTCGCCGATTTCGTGGGCTATAGTCCACAGTTTTTGGGTCCCGGGAGGATTTCGATGCCCCGTGACCCCTGGTACACAACTCTAACGGCATGGACAAAACTCGTGATTTAGGGCATTTCTGGCCGTTCTCGTGGGCTATAGTCCACGGTTTTTGGGCCCCGGGAGGATTTCGATGCCCCGTGACCCCCGGTACAAGACTCTAGCGGCATCGTCAAAACTCGTGATTTCGGGCATTTCTGGACGTTTTCGTGGGCTATAGTCCACGGTTATTGGGTCCTGGGAGGATTTCGATGCCCCGTGACCCCCAGTACATGACTCTATTGGCATCGTAAAAAAACTCGTGATTTCGGGCATTTCTGGCCGTTTTCGTGGGCTATAGTCGATGGTTTTTGGGTCCTGGGAGGATTTCGATGCCCCGTGACCCCCGGTACACGACTCTAACGGCATCGTCAAAACTCGTGATTTCGGGCATTTCTGGCCGATTTCGTGGGCTATAGTCCACGGTTTTTGTGTCCCGGGAGGATTTCGATGCCCCGTGACCCCTAGTACACAACTCTAACGGCATGGACAAAACACCTGATTTAGGGCATTTCTGCCCGTTTTCGTGGGCTATAGTCCACGGTTTTTGTGCCCCGGGAGGATTTCGATGCCCTGTGACCCCCGGTACTGGACTCTAGCGGCATCGTCAAAACTCGTGATTTCGGGCATTTCTGGCCGGTTTCGTGGGCTATAGTCCACGGTTTTTGTGTCCCGTGAAGATTTCGATGCCCCGTGGCCCCTGGTACACAACTCTAACGGCATGGTCAAAACACGTGATTTCGGGCATTTCTGGCCGTTTTCGTGGGCTATAGTCCACGGTTTTTGGGTCCCGGGAGGATTTCGATGCCCCGTGACCCCTGGTGCACGACTCTAACAGCATCGTCAAAACTCGCGATTTCGGGCATTTCTGGCCGATTTTGTGGGCTACTGTCCACGGTTTTTGGGTCCCGGGAGGATTTTGATGACCCGTGGCCCCTGGTACACGACTCTAACGGGATGGTCAAAACACGTGATTTCGGGCATTTCTGGCCGTTTTCGTGGGCTATAATCCATGGTTTTTAGGTCCCGGGAGGATTTCGTTGCCCCGTGACCCCTGGTACACGACTCTAACAGCATCGTCAAAACTCGTGATTTCGGGCATTTCTGGCCGTTTTCGTGGGCTATAATCCATGGTTTTTGGGTCCCGGGAGGATTTTTTTGCCCCGTGACCCCTGGTACACAACTCTAACAGCATCGTCAAAACTGATGATTTCGGGCATTTTTGGCCGTTTTCGTGGGCTATAGTCCACGGTTTTCGGGTCCCGGAAGGATTTTGATGCCCCGTGACCTCTTGGACGCGATTCGAGCGGCATCGTCAAAACTCGTGATTTCGGGCATTTATGGTCGATTTCGTGGTCTATAGTCCACGGTTTTTGGGTCCCGGGAGGATTTCGGTGCCCCGTGACCCCTGTTACACGACTCTAACGGCATCGTCAAAACTCATGATTTCGGGCATTTCTGGCCGTTTTCGTGGGCTATAGTCCACGGTTTTCGGGTCCCGGAAGGATTTTGATGCCCCGTGACCTCTTGGACGCGATTCGAGCGGCATCGTAAAAACTCGTGATTTCGGGCATTTATGGTCGATTTCGTGGTCTATAGTCCACGGTTTTTGGGTCCCGGGAGGATTTCGGTGCCCCGTGACCCCTGTTACACGACTCTAACGGCATCGTCAAAACTCATGATTTCGGGCATTTCTGGCCGTTTTAGTGGGCTATAGTCCACGGTTTTCGGGTCCCGGAAGGATTTCGATGCCCCGTGACCCCTTGGACACGATTCGAGCAGCATCGTCAAAACTCATGATTTCGGGCATTTCTGGCTGATTTCGTTGGCTATAGTCCACGATTTTTGGGTCCCGGGAGGATTTCGGTGTCCCGTGACCCCTGGTACACGACTCTAACGGCATCGTCAAAACTCGTGATTTCGGGCATTTATGGCCGTTTTCGTGTTCTATAGTCCATGGTTTTTGGGTCCCGGGAGGATTTCGATGCCCCGTGACCCCCGGTACAGGACTCTAGCTGCATCCTCAAAACTAGTGATTTCAGGCATTTCTGGACGTTTTCGTGGGCTATAGTCCACGGTTTTTGGGTCCCGGGAGGATTTCGGTGCCCCGTGACCCCTGGTACACGACTCTAACAGCATCGTCAAAACTCGTGATTTCGGCCATTTCTGGCCGATTTCGTGGGCTATAGTCCACGGTTTTTGGGTCCCGGGAGGATTTCGGTGCCCCGTGACCCCTGTTACACGACTCTAACGGCATCGTCAAAACTCATGATTTCGGGCATTTCTGGCCGATTTTGTGGGCTACTGTCCACGGTTTTTGGGTCCCGGGAGGATTTCGATGCCCCGTGGCCCCTGGTACACAACTCTAGCGGCATGGTCAAAACACGTGATTTCGGTCATTTCTGGCCGTTTTCGTGGGCTATAGTCCATGATTTTTGGGTCCCAGGAGGATTTTGATGCCCCGTGACCCCTGGTACACGACTCTAACAGCATCGTCAAAACTTGTGATTTCGGGCATTTCTCGCCGTTTTCATGGGCTATTGTCCACGGTTTTCGGGTCCCGGAAGGATTTCGATGCCCCGTGACCCCTTGTACACGATTTGAGCGTCATCGTCAAAACTGATGATTTCGGGCATTTCTGGCCGATTTCGTGGGCTATAGTCCATGGTTTTTGGGTCCCGGGAGGATTTCGATGCCCCGTGACCCCTGGTACACGACTCTAACAGCATCGTCAAAACTCGTGATTTCGGGCATTTCTGGCCGATTTCATGGGATATAGTCCATGGTTTTTGGGTCCTAGGAGGATTTCGATGCCCCTTGACCCCAGGTACACGACTCTAACAGCATCGTCAAAACTCGTGATTTCGGGCATTTATGGAGGTTTTCGTGGGCTATAGTCCACGGTTATTGGGTCCTGGGAGGATTTCGATGCCCCGTGACCCCCAGTACACGACTTGACAAGCATCATCAAAACTCGTGATTTCGGGCATTTCTAGCCGTTTTCGGTGGCTATAGTCAATGGTTTTTGGGTCCCAGTAGGATTTCGATGCCCCGTGACCCCCGGTACACGACTCTAACGGCATCGTCAAAACTCGTGATTTCGGGCATTTCTGGCCGATTTCCTGGGCTACTGTCCACGGTTATTGGGTCCTGGGAGGATTTCGATGCCCCGTGACCCCCAGTACACGACTCTATTGGCATCGTAAAAAAACTCGTGATTTCGGGCATTTCTGGCCGTTTTCGTGGGCTATAGTCGATGGTTTTTAGGTCCCGGGAGGATTTCGATGCCCCGTGACCCCCGGTACACGACTCTAACGGCATCGTCAAAACTCGTGATTTCGGGCATTTCTCGCCGATTTCGTGGGCTATAGTCCACAGTTTTTGGGTCCCGGGAGGATTTCGATGCCCCGTGACCCCTGGTACACAACTCTAACGGCATGGACAAAACTCGTGATTTAGGGCATTTCTGGCCGTTCTCGTGGGCTATAGTCCACGGTTTTTGGGCCCCGGGAGGATTTCGATGCCCCGTGACCCCCGGTACAAGACTCTAGCGGCATCGTCAAAACTCGTGATTTCGGGCATTTCTGGACGTTTTCGTGGGCTATAGTCCACGGTTATTGGGTCCTGGGAGGATTTCGATGCCCCGTGACCCCCAGTACATGACTCTATTGGCATCGTAAAAAAACTCGTGATTTCGGGCATTTCTGGCCGTTTTCGTGGGCTATAGTCGATGGTTTTTGGGTCCTGGGAGGATTTCGATGCCCCGTGACCCCAGGTACACGACTCTAACGGCATCGTCAAAACTCGTGATTTCGGGCATTTCTGGCCGATTTCGTGGGCTATAGTCCACGGTTTTTGTGTCCCGGGAGGATTTCGATGCCCCGTGACCCCTAGTACACAACTCTAACGGCATGGACAAAACACCTGATTTAGGGCATTTCTGCCCGTTTTCGTGGGCTATAGTCCACGGTTTTTGTGCCCCGGGAGGATTTCGATGCCCTGTGACCCCCGGTACTGGACTCTAGCGGCATCGTCAAAACTCGTGATTTCGGGCATTTCTGGCCGGTTTCGTGGGCTATAGTCCACGGTTTTTGGGTCCCGTGAAGATTTCGATGCCCCGTGGCCCCTGGTACACAACTCTAACGGCATGGTCAAAACACGTGATTTCGGGCATTTCTGGCCGTTTTCGTGGGCTATAGTCCACGGTTTTTGGGTCCCGGGAGGATTTCGATGCCCCGTGACCCCTGGTGCACGACTCTAACAGCATCGTCAAAACTCGCGATTTCGGGCATTTCTGGCCGATTTTGTGGGCTACTGTCCACGGTTTTTGGGTCCCGGGAGGATTTTGATGACCCGTGGCCCCTGGTACACGACTCTAACGGGATGGTCAAAACACGTGATTTCGGGCATTTCTGGCCGTTTTCGTGGGCTATAATCCATGGTTTTTAGGTCCCGGGAGGATTTCGTTGCCCCGTGACCCCTGGTACACGACTCTAACAGCATCGTCAAAACTCGTGATTTCGGGCATTTCTGGCCGTTTTCGTGGGCTATAATCCATGGTTTTTGGGTCCCGGGAGGATTTCGTTGCCCCGTGACCCCTGGTACACAACTCTAACAGCATCGTCAAAACTGATGATTTCGGGCATTTTTGGCCGTTTTCGTGGGCTCAGGTTTTCGGGTCCCGGAAGGATTTTGATGCCCCGTGACCTCTTGGACGCGATTCGAGCGGCATCGTCAAAACTCGTGATTTCGGGCATTTATGGTCGATTTCGTGGTCTATAGTCCACGGTTTTTGGGTCCCGGGAGGATTTCGGTGCCCCCGTGACCCCTGTTACACGACTCTAACGGCATCTGTCAAAACTCATGATTTCGGGCATTTCTGGCCGATTTTGTGGGCTACTGTCCACGGTTTTTTGGGTCCCGGGAGGATTTCGATGCCCCGTGGCCCCTGGTACACAACTCTAGCGGCATGGTCAAAACACGTGATTTCGGTCATTTCTGGCCGTTTTCGTGGGCTATAGTCCATGATTTTTGGGTCCCAGGAGGATTTTGATGCCCCGTGACCCCTGGTACACGACTCTAACAGCATCGTCAAAACTTGTGATTTCGGGCATTTCTCGCCGTTTTCATGGGCTATTGTCCACGGTTTTCGGGTCCCGGAAGGATTTCGATGCCCCGTGACCCCTCTGTACACGATTTGAGCGTCATCGTCAAAACTGATGATTTCGGGCATTTCTGGCCGATTTCGTGGGCTATAGTCCATGGTTTTTGGGTCCCGGGAGGATTTCGATGCCCCGTGAACCCCTGGTACACGACTCTAACAGCATCGTCAAAACTCGTGATTTCGGGCATTTCTGGCCGATTTCATGGGATATAGTCCATGGTTTTTGGGACCTAGGAGGATTTCGATGCCCCTTGACCCCAGGTACACGACTCTAACAGCATCGTCAAAACTCGTGATTTCGGGCATTTATGGAGGTTTTCGTGGGCTATAGTCCACGGTTATTGGGAGTCCTGGGAGGATTTCGATGCCCCGTGACCCCCAGTACACGACTTGACAAGCATCATCAAAACTCGTGATTTCGGGCATTTCTAGCCGTTTTCGGTGGCTATAGTCAATGGTTTTTGGGTCCCAGTAGGATTTCGATGCCCCGTGACCCCCGGTACACGACTCTAACGGCATCGTCAAAACTCGTGATTTCGGGCATTTCTGGCCGATTTCCTGGGCTACTGTCCACGGTTATTGGGTCCTGGGAGGATTTCGATGCCCCGTGACCCCCAGTACACGACTCTATTGGCATCGTAAAAAAACTCGTGATTTCGGGCATTTCTGGCCGTTTTCGTGGGCTATAGTCGATGGTTTTTAGGTCCGGGAGGATTTCGATGCCCCGTGACCCCCGGTACACGACTCTAACGGCATCGTCAAAAACTCGTGATTTCGGGCATTTCTCGCCGATTTCGTGGGCTATAGTCCACAGTTTTTGGGTCCCGGGAGGATTTCGATGCCCCGTGACCCCTGGTACACAACTCTAACGGCATGGACAAAACTCGTGATTTAGGGCATTTCTGGCCGTTCTCGTGGGCTATAGTCCACGGTTTTTGGGCCCCCGGGAGGATTTCGATGCCCCGTGACCCCCGGTACAAGACTCTAGCGGCATCGTCAAAACTCGTGATTTCGGGCATTTCTGGACGTTTTCGTGGGCTATAGTCCACGGTTATTGGGTCCTGGGAGGATTTCGATGCCCCGTGACCCCCAGTACATGACTCTATTGGCATCGTAAAAAAACTCGTGATTTCGGGCATTTCTGGCCGTTTTCGTGGGCTATAGTCGATGGTTTTTGGGTCCTGGGAGGATTTCGATGCCCCGTGACCCCAGGTACACGACTTTAACGGCATCGTCAAAACTCGTGATTTCGGGCATTTCTGGCCGATTTCGTGGGCTATAGTCCACGGTTTTTGTGTCCCGGGAGGATTTCGATGCCCCGTGACCCCTAGTACACAACTCTAACGGCATGGACAAAACACCTGATTTAGGGCATTTCTGGCGGCCGTTTTCGTGGGCTATAGTCCACGGTTTTTGTGCCACCGGGAGGATTTCGATGCCCCTGTGACCCCCGGTACTGGACTCTAGCGGCATCGTCAAAACTCGTGATTTCGGGCATTTCTGGCCGGTTTCGTGGGCTATAGTCCACGGTTTTTGGGTCCCGTGAAGATTTCGATGCCCCGTGGCCCCTGGTACACAACTCTAACGGCATGGTCAAAACACGTGATTTCGGGCATTTTCTGGCCGTTTTCGTGGGCTATAGTCCACGGTTTTTGGGTCCCGGGAGGATTTCGATGCCCCGTGACCCCTGGTGCACGACTCTAACAGCATCGTCAAAACTCGCGATTTCGGGCATTTCTGGCCGATTTTTGTGGGCTACTGTCCACGGTTTTTGGGTCCCCGGGAGGATTTTGATGACCCGTGGCCCCTGTACACGACTCTAACGGGATGGTCAAAACACGTGATTTCGGGCATTTCTGGCCGTTTTCGTGGGCTATAATCCATGGTTTTAGGTCCCGGGAGGATTTCGTTGCCCCGTGACCCCTGGTACACGACTCTAACAGCATCGTCAAAACTCGTGATTTCGGGCATTTCTGGCCGTTTTCGTGGGCTATAATCCATGGTTTTTGGGTCCCGGGAGGATTTCGTTGCCCCGTGACCCCTGGTACACAACTCTAACAGCATCGTCAAAAACTGATGATTTCGGGCATTTTTGGCCGTTTTCGTGGGCTATAGTCCACGGTTTTCGGTCCCGGAAGGATTTTGATGCCCCGTGACCTCTTGGACGCGATTCGAGCGGCATCGTCAAAACTCGTGATTTCGGGCATTTATGGTCGATTTCGTGGTCTATAGTCCACGGTTTTTGGGTCCCGGGAGGATTTCGGTGCCCCGTGACCCCTGTTACACGACTCTAACGGCATCGTCAAAACTCATGATTTCGGGCATTTCTGGCCGTTTTCGTGGGCTATAGTCCACGGTTGTCGGGTCCCGGAAGGATTTCGATGCCCCGTGACCTCTGATTCGAGCGGCATCGTCAAAACTCGTGATTTCGGGCATTTCTGGCCGATTTCGTGGGCTATAGTCCACGGTTTTTGTGGTCCCGGGAGGATTTCGGTGCCCCGTGACCCCCTGTTACACGACTCTAACGGCATCGTCAAAACTCGTGATTTCGGGCATTTATGGCCGTTTTCGTGGTCTATAGTCCATGGTTTTTGGAGTCGCTGGAGAATTTCGATGCCCCGTGACCCCCGGTACAGGACTCTAGCGGCATCGTCAAAACTCGTGATTTCGGGCATTTCTGGACGTTTTTCGTGGGCTATAGTCCACTGTTATTGGGTCCTGGATTATTTCGATGCCCCGTGACCCCCAGTACACGACTCTACTGACATAGTCAAAACTCGTGATTTCGGGCATTTCTGGCCGTTTTCGTGGGCTATAGTCGATGGTTTTTGGGTCCCGGGAGGATTTCGATGCCCCGTGACCCCCGGCACACACGACTCTAACGCGCATCGTCAAACTCGTGATTTCGGGCATTTCTGGCCGATTTCGTGGGCTACAGTCCACGGTTTTTGGTGGTCCCGGGAGGATTTCGATGACCGTGGCCCCTGGTACACGACTCTAACGGCATGGTCAAAACACGTGATTTCGGCATTTCTGGCCGTTTTCGTGGGCTATAGTCCACGGTTTTTTGGCCCCGGTGAGGATTTCGATGCCCCGTGACCCCACGGTACTGGACTCTAGCGGCATCGTCAAAACTCGTGATTTCGGGCATTTCTGCCGATATCGTGGGCTATAGTCCACGGTTTTTGGTCCCGTGCGGATTTCGATGCCCCGTGGCCCCCTGGTACACAACTCTAACGGCATGGTCAAAACACGTGATTTCGGGCATTTCTGGCCGTTTTCGTGGTCTATAGTCCACGGTTTTTGGGTCCTGGGAGGATTTCGATGCCCCGTGACCCCTGGTGCACGACTCTAACGGCATCGTCAAAAACTCGTGATTTCGGGCATTTCTGGCCGATTTCGTGGGCTACAGTCCACGGTTTTTCGGTCCCGGGAGGATTTCGATGACCCGTGGCCCCTGGTACACGACTCTAACGGCATGGTCAAAACACGTGATTTCGGGCATTTCTGGCCGTTTTCGTGGGCTATAGTCCACGGTTTTTGGGTCCCGGAAGGATTTCGATGCCCCGTGACCCCTTGGACACGATTCGAGCGGCGTCGTCAAAACTCGTGATTTCGGGCATTTCTGGCCGATTTCGTGGGCTATAGTCCACGGTTTTTGGGTCCCGGGAGGATTTCAGTGCCCCGTGACCCCTGGTACACGACTCTAACAACATCGTCAAAACTCGTGATTTCGGGCATTTATGGCCGTTTTCGTGGTCTATAGTCCATGGTTTTTGGGTCCCGGGGAGGATTTCGATGCCCCCGTGACCCCCGGTACCAGGACTCTAGCGCATCGTCAAAACTCGTGATTTCGGGCATTTCTGGATGTTTTCGTGGGCTATAGTCCACGGTTTTTGGGTCCCGGGAGGATTTCGGTGCCCCGTGACCCCTGGTACACGACTCTAACAGCATCGTCAAAACTCGTGATTTCGGGCATTTCTGGCCGATTTCGTGGGCTATAGTCCACGGTTTTTGGGTCCCGGGAGGATTTCGGTGCCCCGTGACCCCTGTTACACGACTCTAACGGCATCGTCAAAACTCATGATTTCGGGCATTTCTGGCCGTTTTACGTGGCAAATAGGCTTATTCGTAAGAGAATCGCTTCCCTACCTACGAACTTTGTACCACAACGTCGATCGTATAATTGCATGTTTAAGCATCCCTTTCGGGCCCTCCATTGAAAATGCTTTGCCGACTAGAGAGAGAGAAACAGACACCGCTAGCCACAGATACGGTGCAAGCCGTATGTCAGTAGTGGAACCAGTCTCGCGTAAGCGTACGCGTAAAGTCGGTCCGGGCCGCTTCATCAACTAAATACGAAGGCATCGCAAAGTGCACGCTAGAGGGTAGCAAATATAAGAAAGACGCCCTCATTCAACATGAGTTCTAACCGTACCAGCAGTACTACGCATAGATCGCTCTGATACCACTGAAGGGGTTACGGTGCAGAAAACAATAATTTTTCTAGCGTACGAACCCTAACTAGCCAGGATCTATCTATCTAGTACATGCGATAACGGTGGCGGAACGGGTTACATTACCTCCATGTAGACCGATAGCGGAGATTACGCTCCCGCACAAGCGTTGACGATGAAGTCGTACGTAGCCGACCTTGAGGTCGCGAAGATCTTGCCGCGATGTCGAAGTCGATGATGCCGGGTGGTGTCGACGATGATCTGCGTCGACGAGCGTTCGGGCGGAAGGAGGCAGAGCGCCAGCACCGGGGGCTGGTGCGCCGGCAGCAGAGGGGGGTGGCGCGGCGGCTGCAGGGGCGAGACGACTGTCGCCCAAGCTCCTCAATAGAGTAGCCTTCCGAGCACTCGCAAACATACGGAGCCTAGCGACAACTCCCGGTCATTCAGATCCAGCTGAAATCGCAGGAGTAGATCTTATCTGGAATCCCGCAGAGCAACGGCGCTCTGCGGAATAGCTTGGGTGGAGAGAGACCTCCTTCCTCAGCTCGGCTGCGGCTCCGACTGGGAACCACGAGATCGAGAGAGAATCGGAATTAATTGGATTTCCTGTGTATTAAATCAATTAATATGCCTTGCTATATAAATGGGGGAAGGGGTGTGCAAACCCCTTGGCTCCCCCATGTGGGACTAAACAAAGGAGAAGGGGAGGGGGGTTCGGCCCCACATGGGCTGGCCGAACCAGCCAATGGGGCCCACCCCCTGTGGTGCGGCTCCCCCTCTTGGGCCCTCTTAGGGCCCATATAGGTGGGAGCCCCCTTTTTCCTTTATTTAATTAATATTAAATTAATATAAAATCCCATTAATTCATAATTAATATATTTATATATAATTCAATATCCCGTGACTCCGAAAACTCTTTCGGACCACCCGAACAACTTCGGACAGTCCTGGAACCATTCCAGACCTCTCCGGAACTCCTTCCGGACCACCGGAAACTCTTTCCGGATCATTTCTCTCTCTCCAACAAATTCCTATAAATTCCAGAACCTATCTCCTAGCGTCGCTAAGACCGTAAGTTTGTTACGCTACGGTTCGGGAACACTCCAGACATGGTCGAGACACTCTGCTCACCAATGATCGTCAGGGATACCTGGAAATATATGACGACCCCTGTGCATTCCACGAATATCGTCGTTGAACCATAAGTATGATATTCATTCCTTTGTCTCTGCGATACTACCTTGTCCGAGATATGATCGTAGACACACCGATGCCTTTGCTGTATCTCGTTGCCGACGAAGGTTATTAACTCGTCTGCGATATTACATCTCCATGACCTAGTCATAAGCTGCGCAGCTATATACATGCAATATCACCGAGTGGGCCCAGAGTATCTTTCCATTACAAGAATGAACAAATCCGCTCTTGATCCTTACGTCTTGATACTCTTTCGGTATACCCCAAGATGGACACCGTTATTGTCATGCTATATAAGACACAACATTTGATGCTCTCAAAGCACTCCTACGAAGCAACAATAAGTACGGTCTCACGGTCTAAAGGAATAAGCTATCATACTTTAATCTATTGCAAATGACAAACATCGTAATACGATCTTATTGCAATACTTTGCGTATGTCCACCACCTTATTCAACTAAAAAGATGACCCCATTGTCAACCGAACCTCATTGTCCTTGATCGGGAATCTCGATCAACTGTTGCCCCAATGGACTAGCTCATATAGAGGCTTGCTAGGGACCTGGTTGTCTATGTATCACACGTGTATTAATAATTCCGATTAATACAGTTATAGCATAATACACAAACCTATTATAAACTTATGAGATAATGCAATAAATACTACTTATTCATTTGCCTCTAGGGCATATCTCCTTCAATATTTATGGTTCAATGACGATATTCGTAGAATGCACATGGCCGTCATATACATCCAGTTATCCCTGACCGGTCATTGGTGAGCGGAAGTGTCTCGACCATGTCTGGAGTGTTCTCAAACCGTAGCGTAACAAACTTAAGGTCTTAACGACACCAGGAGATAGGTTCTGGAATAATATAGGATTTTGTTGGAGAGAGAGAAATGATCTGAAAAGAGTTCCTGTGGTCCGGAAGGAGTTCCGGGAAGGTCTGGAATGGTTTCAGGGATATCCGAAAGTTGTTCGGGTGGTTCGAAAATGTTTCGGAGTCACGGGATATTAAATAGTATTAAATATATTAATTATGAATTAATTATATTTTATATAATTTAAATATTAAATAATAAAGGAAAAAGGGGGACCCTCCCACCTTCATGGGCCCTAAGAGGGCCCCAAGAGGGGGAGCCGCACCACCAAGGGAGGAAGGGGGCTTGGGCCCCTAGTCCAACTAGGACTAGGAGGTTCGGCCAAATCCCCTCCCCCTCCTATTCCTTAGTCCCACATAGGGGAGGCAAGGTGTTTGCACACCCCCTCCCCCCTTTATATAGCAAGGCATATTAATTGGATTAAATATAGAAAAAATACAATTAATTGTATAGCAGGTCGGCCGAGTTGCTTCTCCGCCCGTTTTGCCCCCTCTCTCCACCTAAGCTATACCGCCGGGCGCCGTTGCCCTGCGGGATTCCAGATAAGTTCTACCCCTGCGATTTCAGCTGGATCTGAATGACCGGGGATTGTAGTTAAGCTCCGTATGTTTGCGAGTGCTCCGAGGCGACTCTTTTGAGAAGCAATGGGCGACGTCGTCTCGCCCCACCTGCAGCCCAGCCGCTGCGCCTTCCCCCCCTCTTGCCGCCGGCGCCATGCCATCTTCCGCCCGACACCCGTCGATGCAGGTCATCGTCGACACCACCCGGCGTCATCGTCTACGTCATCGCGGCAAGTTCTCCGCGACCTCGAGGTCAGCTACGTACGACTTCATCGTCAACGCATGTGCGGAGAGCGTAATCCCCGCTATCGGTCTACATGGAGGTAATGTAACCTGTTCCGCCACCGTTATCACATGTACTAGATAGATAGATCCTGGATAGTTAGGGTTTCATACGCTAGAAAAAATTTTTATTTTCTGCACCGGAACCCCTTCAGTGATATTAGAGCCGATCTATGCGTAATACCGCTGGTACGGTTAGAACTCATGTTGAATGAGTACGTCTTTCTTATATTTTCTACCCTCTAGCGTGCACTTGCGATGCCTTCGGTATTGAGCTGATGAAGCGGCCCGGACCGACTTTACGCGTACGCTTACGCGACACTGGTTTCACTACTGACATACGGCTTGCACCGTATATGTGGCTGGCGGGTTTATGTTTCTCTCTCTCTAGTCGACAAAGCATTTTCAATGGAGGGACCGAAAGGGATGCTTAAACATGCAATTATACGATCGACGTTGTGGTAGAAAGTTCGTAGTATGGAAACGATTCTCTTACGAATAAGCCTATACACGATTCGAGCGGCATCGTCAAAACTGATGATTTCGGACATTTTTGGCCGATTTCGTGGGCTATAGTCCATGGTTTTTGGGTCCCCGGAGGATTTCGATGCCCCGTGACCCCTGATACACGACTCTAACATCATCGTCAATACTCGTGATTTCGGGCATTTCTAACCGATTTCGTGGGATATAGTCCATGGTTTTTGGGTTCCAGGAGGATTTCGATGCCCCGTGACCCCCGGTACATGACTCTAGCGGCATCGTCAAAACTCGTGATTTCAGGCATTTCTGGCCGTTTTCGTGGGTATAGTCCATGGTTTTTGGGTCCTAGGAGGATTTTGATGCCCCGTGACACCCGGTACAGAACTCTAGCGGCATCGTCAAAACTCGTGATTTCGGTCATGTCTGGCCGTTTTCGTGGGCTATAGTCCATGGTTTTTGGGTCCCAGGAGGATTTTGATGCCCCGTGACCCCTGGTACACGACTCTAACAACATCGTCAAAACTCGTGGTTTCGGGATTTCGGGCCGATTTCATGGGCTATAGTCCACGGTTTTTTTGTCCTAGGAGGATTTCGATGCCCCGTGACCCCTGGTACATGACTCTAACGGCATCGTCAAAACTCGTGATTTCGGGCAATTCTGGCCGTTTTTGTGGGCTATAGTCCACAGTTTTCGGATCCCGGAAGGATTTCGATGCCCCGTGACCCCTTGTACACGATTCGAGCGGCATCGTCAAAACTGAGGATTTCGGGCATTTTTTGCCGATTTCGTGGGCTATACTCCACGGTTTTTGGGTCCCGGGAGGATTTCGATGCCCCGTTACCCCTGGTACACGACTCTAACAGCATCGTCAAAACTCGTGATTTCGGGCATTTCTGGCCAATTTCGTGGTCTATAGTCCATGGTTTTTGGGTCCTAGGAGGATTTCTATGCCCCGTGACACCTGGTACACGACTCTAACAGCATCGTCAAAACTTGTGATTTCGGGCATTTCTGGCCGATTTCGTGGGCTATAGTCCACGATTTTCGGACCCCCGGAAGTTTTCGATGCCCCGTGCCCCCCGGAACAGCATCGTCAAAACTCGTGATTTCGGGCATTTCTGGCGATTTCGTGGGCTATAGTCCACGGTTATTGGGTCCTGGGAGGACTTCGATGCCCCGTGACCCCAGTACACGACTCTACTGGTATCGTCAAAACTCGTGATTTCGGGCATTTCTGGCCGTTTTCGTGGGCTATTGCCATGGTTTTTGGGTCCCGGGAGGATTTCAATGCCCCGTGACCCCCGGTACACGACTCTAACGGCATCGTCAAAACTCGTGATTTCGGGCATTTCTGGCCGATTTCGTGGGCTATAGTCCACGGTTTTTGGGTCCTGGGAGGATTTCGATGCCCCGTGGCCCCTGGTACACGACTCTAGCGGCATGGTCAAAACTCGTGATTTCGGTCATTTCTGGCCGTTTTCGTGGGCTATAGTCCATGGTTTTTGGGTCCCAGGAGGATTTTGATGCCTCGTGACCCCTGGTACACGACTCTAACATCATCGTCAAAACTCGTGATTTCGGGCATTTCTGGCCGATTTCGTGGGCTATAGTCTATGGTTTTTGGGTCCCAGGAGGATTTCGATGCCCCGTGACCCCTGGTACACGACTCTAACGACATCGTCAAAACTCATAATTTCGGGCATTTCTGGCCGTTTTCGTGGGCTATAGTCCACGGTTTTCGGGTCCCGGAAGGATTTCGATGCCCCGTGACCCCTTGGACACGATTCGAGCGGCATCGTCAAAACTCGTGATTTCGGGCATTTCTGGCCGATTTCGTGGGCTATATTCCACGGTTTTTGGGTCCCGGGAGGATTTCAGTGCCCCGTGACCCCTGGTACACGACTCTAACAGCATCGTCAAAACTCGTGATTTCGGGCATTTATGGCCGTTTTCGTGGTCTATAGTCCATGGTTTTTGGGTCCCGGGAGGATTTCGATGCCCCGTGACCCCCGGTACAGGACTCTAGCGGCATCGTCAAAACTCGTGATTTCGGGCATTTCTGGATGTTTTCGTGGGCTATAGTCCACGGTTTTTGGGTCCCGGGAGGATTTCGGTGCCCTGTGACCCCTGGTACACGACTCTAACAGCATCGTCAAAACTCGTGATTTCGGGCATTTCTGGCCGATTTCGTGGGCTATAGTCCACGGTTTTTGGGTCCCAGGAGGATTTCGATGCCCCGTGACCCCTGGTACACAACTCTAACGACATGGACAAAACTCGTGATTTAGGGCATTTCTGGCCGTTTTCGTGGGCTATAGTCCACGGTTTTTGGGCACCGGGAGGATTTCGATGCCCCGTGACCCCCGGTACTGGACTCTTGCGGCATCGTCAAAACTCGTGATTTCGGGCTTTTCTGGCCGATTTCGTGGGCTATAGTCCACAGTTTTTGGGTCCCGGGAGGATTTCGATGCCCCGTGGCCCCTAGTACACGACTCTAACGGCATGGTCAAAACACGTGATATCGGGCATTTCTGACCGTTTTCGTGGGCTATAGTCCACGGTTTTTGGGTCCCGGGAGGATTTCGATGCCCCGTGACCCCTGGTGCACGACTCTAACAGCATCGTCAAAACTAGTGATTTCGGGCATTTCTGGCCGATTTTGTGGGCTATAGTCCACGGTTTTTGGGTCCCGGGAGGATTTCGATGCCCCGTGACCCCTGGTACACAACCCTAACGGCATGGTCAAAACTCGTGATTTAGGGCATTTCTGGCCGTTTTCGTGGGCTATAGTTCACGGTTTTCGGGTCCCGGAAGGATTTCGATGCCCCGTGACCCCCGGTACTGGACTCTAGCGGCATCGTCAAAACTCGTGATTTCGGACATTTCTGGCTGTTTTCGTGGGCTATAGTCCACGGTTTTCGGGTCCCGGAAGGATTTCGATGCCCCGTGACCCCTGGTACATGACTCTAACAACATCGTCAAAACTCGTGATTTCTAGCATTTCTGGCCGATTTCGTGGGCTATAGTCCATGGTTTTGGGTCCCAGGAGGATTTCGATGCCCCGTGACCCCTGGTACACGACTCTAACGACATCGTCAAAACTCATGATTTCAGGCATTTCTGGCCGTTTTCGTGGGCTATGGTCCACGGTTTTCGGGTCCCGGAAGGATTTCGATGCCCCGTGACCCCTTGGACACGATTCGAGCGACATCGTCAAAACTCGTGATTTCGGGCATTTCTGGCCGATTTTTCGTGGGCTATAGTCCACGGTTTTTGGGTCCCGGGAGGATTTCGGTGCCCCCGTGACCCCTGATAAACGACTCTAACGGCATCGTCAAAACTCGTGATTTTGGTCATTTATGGCCGTTTTCGTGGTCTATTGTCCATGGTTTTTGGCTCCCGGGAGGATTTCGGTGCCCCGTGACCCCTGTTACACGACTCTGACGGCATCGTCAAAACTCATGATTTCAGGCATTTCTGGCCGTTTTCGTGGGCTATAGTCCACGGTTTTTGGGTCCCGGGAGGATTTCGGTGCCCCGTGACCCCTGTTACACGACTCTAACGGCATCGTCAAAACTCGTGATTTCGGGCATTTATGGCCGTTTTCGTGGTCTATAGTCCACGGTTTTTGGGTCCCGGGAGGATTTCGATGCCCCGTGACCTCTGGTGCACGACTCTAACGGCATCGTCAAAACTCATGATTTCGGGCATTTCTGGCCGTTTTCGTGGGATATAGTCCACGGTTTTCGGGTCCTGGAAGGATTTCGATGCCCCGTGACCTCTTGGACGCGATTCGAGCGGCATCGTCAAAACTCGTGATTTCGGGCATTTCTGGCCGATTTCGTAGGCTATAGTCCACGGTTTTTGGGTCCCGGGAGGATTTCGGTGCCCCGTGACCCCTGTTACACGACTCTAACGGCATCGTCAAAACTCGTGATTTCGGGCATTTATGGCCGTTTTCGTGGTCTATAGTCCATGGTTTTTGGGTCGCTGGAGGATTTCGATGCCCCGTGACCCCTGGTGCACGACTCTAACAACATCGTCAAAACTCGTGATTTCGGTCATTTCTGGACGTTTTCGTGGGCTATAGTCCATGGTTTTTGGGTCCTGGGAGGATTTTGATGCCCCGTGACCCCTGGTACACGACTCTAACAGCATCGTCAAAACTTGTGATTTCGGGCATTTCTGGCCGTTTTCGTGTGCTATAGTCGATGGTTTTTGGGTCCCGGGAGGATTTCGATTCCTCGTGACCCCCGGTACACGACTCTAACGGCATCGTCAAAACTCGTGATTTCGGGCATTTCTGGCCGATTTCGTGGGCTACAGTCCACGGTTTTTGGGTCCCGGGAGGATTTCGATGACCCGTGGCCCCTGGAACACGACTCTAACGGCATGGTCAAAACACGTGATTTCGGGCATTTCTGGCCGTTTTCGTGGGCTATAGTCCACGGTTTTTGGGCCCCGGGAGGATTTCGATGCCCCGTGACCCCCGGTACTGGACTCTAGCGGCATCGTCAAAACTCGTGATTTCGGGCATTTCTGGCCGATTTCGTGGGCTATAGTCCACGGTTTTTGGGTCCCGTGCGGATTTCGATGCCCCGTGGCCCCTGGTACACAACTCTAACGGCATGGTCAAAACACGTGATTTCGGGCATTTCTGGCCGTTTTCGTGGGCTATAGTCCACGGTTTTTGGGTCCCGGGAGGATTTCGATGCCCCGTGACCCCTGGTGCACGACTCTAACGGCATCGTCAAAACTCGTGATTTCGGGCATTTCTGGCCGATTTCGTGGGCTACAGTCCATGGTTTTTGGGTCCCGGGAGGATTTCGATGACCCGTGGCCCCTAGTACATGACTCTAACGGCATGGTCAAAACACGTGATTTCGGGCATTTCTGGCCGTTTTCGTGGGCTATAGTCCACGGTTTTCGGGTCCCGGAAGGATTTCGATGCCCCGTGACCCCTTGGACACGATTCGAGCGGCATCGTCAAAACTCGTGATTTCGGGCATTTCTGGCCGATTTCGTGGGCTATAGTCCACGGTTTTTGGGTCCCGGGAGGATTTCAGTGCCCCGTGACCCCTGGTACACGACTCTAACAGCATCGTCAAAACTCGTGATTTCGGGCATTTATGGCCGTTTTCGTGGTCTATAGTCCATGGTTTTTGGGTCCCGGGAGGATTTTGATGCCCCGTGACCCCCGGTACAGGACTCTAGCGGCATCGTCAAAACTCGTGATTTCGGGCATTTCTGGATGTTTTCGTGGGCTATAGCCCACGGTTTTTGGGTCCCGGGAGGATTTCGGTGCCCCGTGACCCCTGGTACACGACTCTAACGGTATCGTCAAAACTCGTGATTTCGGGCATTTATGGCCGTTTTCGTGGTCTATAGTCCATGGTTTTTGGGTCCCGGGAGGATTTCGATGCCCCGTGACCCCCGGTACATGACTCTAGCGGCATCCTCAAAACTCATGATTTCGGGCATTTCTGGACGTTTTCGTGGGCTATAGTCCACGGTTATTGGGTCCTCGGAGGATTTCGATGCCCCGTGACCCCCAGTACACGACTATACTGGCATCGTCAAAACTCGTGATTTCGGGCATTTCTGGCCGTTTTCGTGGGCTATAGTCGATGGTTTTTGGGTCCCGGGAGGATTTCGATGCCCCGTGACCCCCCGGTACACGACTCTAACGGCATCGTCAAAACTCGTGATTTCGGGCATTTCTGGCCGATTTCGTGGGCTACAGTCCACGGTTTTTGGGTCCCGGGAGGATTTCGATGCCCCGTGACCCCTGGTACATGACTCTAACAGCATCGTCAAAACTCGTGATTTCGGGCATTTCTGGCCGATTTCGTGGGCTATAGTCCACGGTTTTTGGGTCCCGGGAGGATTTCGGTGCCCCGTGACCCCTGTTACACGACTCTAACGGCATCGTCAAAACTCGTGATTTCGGGCATTTATGGCCGTTTTCGTGGTCTATAGTCCATTGGTTTTTGGGTCGCTGGAGGATTTCGATGCCCCGTGACCCCCGGTACAGGACTCTAGCGGCATCGTCAAAACTCGTGATTTCGGGCATTTCTGGACGTTTTCGTGGGCTATAGTCCACTGTTATTGGGTCCTGGGAGGATTTCGATGCCCCGTGACCCCTTTTACACGATTCGAGCGTCATCGTCAAAACTGATGATTTCGGGCATTTCTGTCCGATTTCGTGGGCTATAGTCCATGGTTTTTGGGTCCCGGGAGGATTTCGATGCCCCGTGACCCCCGGTACTGGACTCTAGCGGCATCGTCAAAACTCGTGATTTCGGGCATTTCTGGCCGATTTCGTGGGCTACAGTCCACGGTTTTTGGGTCCCGGGAGGATTTCGATGACCCGTGGCCCCTGGTACACGACTCTAACGGCATGGTCAAAACACGTGATTTCGGGCATTTCTGGCCGTTTTCGTGGGCTATAGTCCACGGTTTTTGGGCCCCGGGAGGATTTCGATGCCCCGTGACCCCCGGTACTGGACTCTAGCGGCATCGTCAAAACTCGTGGTTTCGGGCATTTCTGGCCGATTTCGTGGGCTATAGTCCACGGTTTTTGGGTCCCGTGCGGATTTCGATGCCCCGTGGCCCCTGGTTCACAACTCTAACGGCATGGTCAAAACACCTGATTTCGGGCATTTCTGGCCGATTTCGTGGGCTACAGTCCACGGTTTTTGGGTCCCGGGAGGATTTCGATGACCCGTGGCGCCTGGTACACGACTCTAACGGCATGGTCAAAACACGTGATTTCGGGCATTTCTGCCCGTTTTCGTGGGCTATAGTCCACGGTTTTTTGGTCCCGGGAGGATTTCGGTGCCCCGTGACCCCTGGTACACGACTCTAACGGCATCGTCAAAACTCGTGATTTCGGGCATTTATGGCCGTTTTCGTGGGCTATAGTCCACGGTTATTGGGTCCTGGGAGGATTTCGATGCCCCGTGACCCCTAGTACACGACTCTACTGGCATCGTCAAAACTCGTGATTTCGGGCATTTCTGGCCGTTTTCGTGGGCTATAGTCCATGGTTTTTTGGTCCCGGGAGGATTTCGATGCCCCGTGACCCCCGGTACAGGACTCTAGCGGCATCCTCAAAACTCGTGATTTCAGGCATTTCTGGACGTTTTCGTGGGCTATAGTCCACGGTTATTGGGTCCTGGGAGGATTTCGATGCCCCGTGACCCCTAGTACACGACTCTACTGGCATCGTCAAAACTCGTGATTTCGGGCATTTCTGGCCGTTTTCGTGGGCTATAGTCCATGGTTTTTGGGTCCCGGGAGGATTTCGATGCCCCGTGACCCCTGGTGCACGACTCTAACAACATCGTCAAAATTCGTGATTTCGGTCATTTCTGGCCGTTTTCGTGGGCTATAGTCCATGGTTTTTGGGTCCCAGGAGGATTTTGATGCCACGTGACCCCTGGTACACGACTCTAACAGCATCGTCAAAACTTGTGATTTCGGGCATTTCTGGCCGTTTTCATGGGCTATTGTCCACGGTTTTCGGGTCCCGGAAGGATTTCGATGCCCCTTGACCCCTTTTACACGATTCGAGCGTCATCGTCAAAACTGATGATTTCGGGCATTTCTGTCCGATTTCGTGGGCTATAGTCCATGGTTTTTGGGTCCCGGGAGGATTTCGATGCCCCGTGATCCCCGGTACTGGACTCTAGCGGCATCGTCAAAACTCGTGATTTCGGGCATTTCTGGCCGATTTCGTGGGCTATAGTCCATGGTTTTTGGGTCCCGTAAGGATTTCGATGCCCCGTGGCCCCTGGTACACAACTCTAACGGCATGGTCAAAACACGTGATTTCGGGCATTTCTGGCCGTTTTCGTGGGCTATAGTCCACGGTTTTGGGGTCCCGGGAGGATTTCGATGCCCCGTGACCCCTGGTGCACGACTCTAACAGCATCGTCAAAACTCGCGATTTCGGGCATTTCTGGCCGAGTTTGTGGGCTACTGTCCACGGTTTTTTGGGTCCCGGGAGGATTTTGATGACCCGTGGCCCCTGGTACACGACTCTAACGGGATGGTCAGAACACGTGATTTCAGGCATTTCTGGCCGTTTTCGTGGGCTATAATCCACGGTTTTTGGGTCCCGGGAGGATTTCGTTGCCCCCGTGACCCCTGGTACACGACTCTAACAGCATCGTCAAAACTGATGATTTCGGGCATTTCTGGCCGTTTTCGTGGGCTATAGTCCACGGTTTTCGGGTCCCGGAAGGATTTCGATGCCCCGTGACCTCTTGGACGCGATTCGAGCGGCATCGTCAAAACTCGTGATTTCGGGCATTTCTGGTCGATTTCGTGGGCTATAGTCCACGGTTTTTGGGTCCCGGGAGGATTTCGGTGCCCCGTGACCCCTGTTACACGACTCTAACGGCATCGTCAAAACTCATGATTTCGAGCATTTCTGGCCGTTTTCGTGGGCTATAGTTCACGGTTTTCGAGTCCCGGAAGGATTTCGATGCCCCGTGACCCCTGGTGCACGACTCTAACAGCATCGTCAAAACTCGTGATTTCGGGCATTTCTGCCCGTTTTCGTGGGCTACTGTCCACGGTTTTTTGGGTCCCGGGAGGATTTTGATGACCCGTGGCCCCTGGTACACGACTCTAACGGGATGGTCAAAACACGTGATTTCGGGCATTTCTGGCCGTTTTCGTGGGCTATAGTCCACGGTTATTGGGTCCTGGGAGGATTTCGATGCCCCTGGACCCCTAGTACACGACTCTACTGGCATCGTCAAAACTCGTGATTTCGGGCATTTCTGGCCGTTTTCGTGGGCTATAGTCCATGGTTTTTGGGTCCCGGGAGGATTTCGATGCCCCGTGACCCCCGGTACAGGACTCTAGCGGCATCCTCAAAACTCGTGATTTCAGGCATTTCTGGACGTTTTCGTGGGCTATAGTCCACGGTTATTGGGTCCTGGGAGGATTTCGATGCCCCGTGACCCCTAGTACACGACTCTACTGGCATCGTCAAAACTCGTGATTTCGGGCATTTCTGGCCGTTTTCGTGGGCTATTGTCCATGGTTTTTGGGTCCCGGGAGGATTTCGATGCCCCGTGACCCCTGGTGCACGACTCTACTGGCATCGTCAAAACTCGTGATTTCGGGCATTTCTGGCCGTTTTCGTGGGCTATAGTCGATGGTTTTTGGGTCCAGGGAGGATTTTGATGCCCCGTGACCCCTGGTACACGACTCTAACGGCATCGTCAAAACTCGTGATTTCGGGCATTTCTGGCCGTTTTCATGGGCTATTGTCCACGGTTTTCGGGTCCCGGAAGGATTTCGATGCCCCGTGACCCCTTGTACACGATTCGAGCGTCATCGTCAAAACTGATGATTTCGGGCATTTCTGGCCGATTTCGTGGGCTATAGTCCATGGTTTTCGGGTCCGGGAGGATTTCGATGCCCCGTGACCCCTGGTACACGACTCTAACAGCATCGTCAAAACTCGTGATTTCGGGCATTTCTGGCCGATTTCATGGGATATAGTCCATGGTTTTTGGGTCCTAGGAGGATTTCGATGCCCCGTGACCCCTGGTACACAACTCAAACAACATCGTCAAAACTCGTGATTTCAGGCATTTATGGAGGTTTTCGTGGGCTATAGTCCACGGTTATTGGGTCCTGGGAGGATTTCGATGCCCCGTGACCCCCAGTACACGACTTGACAGGCATCATTAAAACACGTGATTTCGGGCATTTCTGGCCGTTTTCGTGGGCTATAGTCCATGGTTTTTGGGTCCCAGGAGGATTTTGATGCCCCGTGACCCCTGGTACACGACTCTAACAACATCGTCAAAACTTGTGATTTCGGGCATTTCTGGCCGTTTTCATGGGCTATTGTCCACGGTTTTCGGGTCCCGGAAGGATTTCGATGCCCCTTGACCCCTTTTACACGATTCGAGCGTCATCGTCAAAACTGATGATTTCGGGCATTTCTGTCCGATTTCGTGGGCTATAGTCCATGGTTTTTGGGTCCCGGGAGGATTTTGATGCCCCGTGATCCCCGGTACTGGACTCTAGCGGCATCGTCAAAACTCGTGATTTCGGGCATTTCTGGCCGATTTCGTGGGCTATAGTCCACGGTTTTTGGGTCCCGTAAGGATTTCGATGCCCCGTGGCCCCTGGTACACAACTCTAACGGCATGGTCAAAACACGTGATTTCGGGCATTTCTGGCCGTTTTCGTGGGCTATAGTCCACGGTTTTGGGGTCCCGGGAGGATTTCGATGCCCCGTGACCCCTGGTGCACGACTCTAACAGCATCGTCAAAACTCGCGATTTCGGGCATTTCTGGCCGATTTTGTGGGCTACTGTCCACGGTTTTTTGGGTCCCGGGAGGATTTTGATGACCCGTGGCCCCTGGTACACGACTCTAACGGGATGGTCAAAACACGTGATTTCGGGCATTTCTGGCCGTTTTCGTGGGCTATAATCCACGGTTTTTGGGTCCCGGGAGGATTTCGTTGCCCCGTGACCCCTGGTACACGACTCTAACAGCATCGTCAAAACTGATGATTTCGGGCATTTCTGGCCGTTTTCGTGGGCTATAATCCACGGTTTTTGGGTCCCGGGAGGATTTCGATGCCCCGTGACCCCTGGTGCACGACTCTAACGGCATCGTCAAAACTCGTGATTTCGGGCATTTCTGGCCGATTTCGTGGGCTACAGTCCATGGTTTTTGGGTCCCGGGAGGATTTCGATGACCCGTGGCCCCTGGTACATGACTCTAACGGCATGGTCAAAACACGTGATTTCGGGCATTTCTGGCCGTTTTCGTGGGCTATAGTCCACGGTTTTCGGGTCCCGGAAGGATTTCGATGCCCCGTGACCCCTTGGACACGATTCGAGCGGCATCGTCAAAACTCGTGATTTCGGGCATTTCTGGCCGATTTCGTGGGCTATAGTCCACGGTTTTTGGGTCCCGGGAGGATTTCAGTGCCCCGTGACCCCTGGTACACGACTCTAACAGCATCGTCAAAACTCGTGATTTCGGGCATTTATGGCCGTTTTCGTGGTCTATAGTCCATGGTTTTTGGGTCCCGGGAGGATTTTGATGCCCCGTGA